>VVHJ01026650.1:13812-32454 GCA_015107715.1 Tylochromis polylepis
TTTACATTCATGGTTTTGCAACATGGAAGTGAAACTCCATTTTTCATAGCTTTTGAGAAGTATTTATTTCCTGTCTTTTTTCCAGCAGAATTTGTGAGATTTACAGGCGTGCGGCTTAATCAGTCTATGTTAAGCTAAAATACCTCCAAGGTCAAACAAAAGCTTAAAACCACAGAGCCTGACATACAAAAACACGAGAAAAGAGAAAATAAAATGCTACACATGCCATATGCAGCTCTGGCTACTTCCATGAGGCTATTTAGAATTGCCTCATACTACTCGAGTACCTACACGTTCATGTTGACAAGCTACATATACTACGCTACAAGTACCCAGGTGATGTACTCATAATGATTAGTCGACTGTTTAAAGCTATACACTTGCCACACACCAAAAGAGAAGAGCCTGGCTGATTTGTTGTACGCATGTTTAAAAATGTGCATACATTTTTTAAACATGTGTTTTTATAGGAAGATGTCTTTTTTACACAAAGCATAGATCAAATTTGAGCATATTGGGAGTCTGCTCAGACTGGACCGCAACATGCACTTCCAAACAATTTGGAGCCAGTAGGAAGATGGTAGTAATGCATCTTCAGGGTCGATACTAATACTAGGCCGCTAGTGTGGTGGAGATTTTTTGTTTGGTGTCTATAGATGTTAAACAACCCACGCACATGGGGGCCACAAGCCAGTGTACTCCTAGTTCCAGACCAAAACTCGAAAAAATGAGGAGGGTTAAATCAGGAAGGGCATCTGGTGTAAAGTCTTTGCCAAATCAAACACGCGGATCATCAACTAACAGAAGAAGATTCTAGGAACAGGGCGAAATGGAGACAGATGATCTCCTGTGGTGACCCCTAAAGGGAGATGCTGAAAAAAGAAGAAATTACATTTTTGTCTCCAAGCTGAAAATTTCTAAAAACTATGAAGCACATAGTAAACATGGTGTACATGGAAGAGTACTTGTGGTAGTATCTGTTTTGACGCACTGTGAATGTTTTACAAAAGGTGTTGCTTACATGATGAGGGCAGGTTTGAAATAGAGAAAAGCCCACAAGCTGGCTGTTGACACTGCAGCTGTCAGGCTGGCAAATCAGCTTTCTGCAGCCACCTATTCACTTAAGCATTCAAAAATACAAACACAGGGTCATCACATGAGCTTTAGGTTGGAGCACTTTTGCCTGTGTGCGGGCTCAAAATGTGTGTTGGTGAGAAAGAGCGCTTTAAATGTGGCCCTCCCCTTTAAATCCTTTCAACTGAAAAACCCTCAGCCCTTTTTTTTTTCTTTTTTTTTTTACCTCCCTCCACACATTACTCCACGTGCTGTGTGGATGCCACGTCAGCTGTGTCAGCCTGACTCTGCACTGAGTGTGTGTGTCTGTGTGTGTGTTTAAAGAGCTCTGAAGGACCGACTGCTTGAGTTTACAGCCTGTGAGGCTTCCTGCAATAAATACCACGAAACCAAATAAAAATCACATTCAACAACTTGAACAAAGTACTCCGTGAAAACTGAACTCAAACGTATTGAGACCTTAAGAAGGAGAGGTCAGAACACATAACAGGAGACACAGTACAATCCTAAATTCAACAAGTTTGATTAAGGCTAGGGAACATGGTGTGCTTTTGGCTAAAAGTTGGTTAAGCCCTAAACAAGTGCTGCCACTGCATAAAATTTCTATGAAAAGTTAAAAGGACAGTCTATTAGAGTATTTTTCCTCTGGCCTTTAGTGCTCCTTATCCATCTAGATCACTGTGCCGCACCCCGTTTTAGAGACATTGACTATAAAAGAATGCATTTTAACTCACCAGCAGCGTCTCTTTCCAGAAATCATGACTCAGTTACTCAAAAAAATATTTTTGGGGAGTAGTTTGATGTAGAAGCCTGCAGCTAAATAACATTACAGATCAGATGAGTGTTTGAATGCAGTTGCCCTGTAAGTAGCTGGATGTTTGTTTCCACAGTGTGACCCAGTGTCACAGTTAGTGAGTCTAATTTAGAAAAACCAGCCCATGATTATTTCTGCAAGATATTTTCTAATATTTTTTTTTCAAATGTCTTTCTTGGCATATTGAGCACCGCGTTGTTCCATTATATTTTACAGTATGCTTACATTTCTCCAAAACTGGGCAACTCATTCAAAAAAAAGTATATTAAAATAAATCCCTGGACACCAAAGGATTTTGATTTTGAAACGATCCCTTTTGCCATAGCCAAGGACTGGGTCAGATGTCGAGGACCAGGAAATACATAATAAGAGGTGGGCTACTGGAACAAGACACACATAGACTAGGACTAAGAATGTGAAAATGGCAGGACCTAAGGTGCTGTCCATGCAAAGATTCCCCCGAGAGTCTGGCACATCTGTGCTGCTTATGGATAAGAAATTCCTAAGTCCCGATGGCATACACCTCCTAAAGTGGCCAAGAACAACAGAGCTAATATCCTCTGAGAGTTTCAGGTCCAGACAGACAAGCAGCTGCTGGCGAACCAACTGCACATGATGGTGTTTGACAAGGAGCAGACGAGGGAAGTACTAATAGATGTGACGATCCCAGTCAACAGCAACATCAGAAAGAAAGAGAACGAGAAAAACTGAGAAGTAGGGGGCTGAAGGAACAAATAGAGCAGATGTGGAAGTCCAAAGTGGTCCCAGTGGTACAGCATTGGGAGCTGTAACCCCCAAACTAGGCGACTGGCTCCAGCAGATTCCAGACACAACATCTGAGGTTTCTGTCTAGAAGAACGTAGTCCCTGGTAACAGCTAAGGTACTGTGCAACTCCTTGGCCTCTGCTAGACAACAGGAGCCTGAGGAAGACAGCACCCATATATAATATTTCATTCATATATAAATTCAATTCAAAAAGCAGTCAGAAACATCTGGAACTGTTCCAAATACCTCGAACAGTCCAGCCCTTCAAAGCTATGTATGTAAGTGTAGAGGAGTAGGTTTGGATGGCTATCTCGAGAGCAGAGTCAGGTGTAGAATCTGTGACGAAGCCTTTTTTTTTTTTGGTCTCCAGGGTGTCGAGACAGCAAACTGCTGCCAGCAGATTCCTCCCCGAAATAGAGTAAGTGGAGGATTTCACTGACCTGACCTGCTCAGCTGCATTGCACACATCATATTCTCACTGATGACATAGTAGCACATTTATTCTTGGAGAGGACTCTGAATGAGGCACGCTACAGCTGCATGAGTGAAGGCGGGGCCAGCTGCTACAACATAGCCAGTCAATCAGCAGTGTTGGTGCCACCTCTACTCAAACACATGATCATGAGTGAAAGAGTGCCGCATGGGTCACTGAAATAAGTTTTTTATGTTACAAAGGTGCATGTTTCTGGTTTTGTGACAGGAACTTTCTCCAAAGTAAAGTAAACTCTGGAGAAAGGTCATTCTTTTTGCATTTTTTTTTCAACAAGATGTATATGACATAGAGCAGGCTGCATTTAACCCGACAAATATAGAATGGCTCTGCAGCCAAACACAGTTCAGGCTCAGTGTCACTCTGTGAACACTTCGTCACTTCGCCTGGAGGGAGAAAGAAATACTCCCGCTGCCCAGCTGTCCAAAAACAGTGCTGGTGCTTTTGATTCCCAGAAGATCACCCAGTGAACCTACTGAAGGAGGATGAGGAGGGGCCGGTAGGGAGGTCGTCAGGTTCTTGGGTTCTGTCCCAGTCGTGGTGAGAAGGAGCAGCAGGGGAATGTGTGTGGCTGCAAAAAGCTGCCAAATATGGAGAGGATGGACAAGCATCCAAACATGTCCCCTTCAAATGGATTGTGGTGTGTGTGCGTGTGTGTGTGTATGTGTGTGTCAGCTAATGCAGGCTATGTATCATGCTTTTATCCAAAGATTAAATAAAATAAAAACAGAGACAAGTGTTCAAACATGTATTTATGAACATAAAGGATAGAACACGATAAATGACAACAGAAGGCCTCAGAAATTTCATTTATTTTGCTGCGGTTTAACGATAGTATCACTTGTTGTGAATGCAATTAGCCTATTAAATGTCCGTTATTGGGCAGAATGGTGAAATGGTGGTTAGCACTGGGTTCCTAGGTTCCTGGGTTCAAATCCCCCACTTGGCCAGGGCCTTTCGGTGTGGAGTTTGCATGTTTCTCAGTGTTTGCATGGGTTCCTCCATAGTCCAAAGGAGTGAGGTTAATTGGTGATTCTAAATTACCAATCACCAGTTAAGTGTGAATGGTGGTCTGTGACAGACTGGCAACCTGTCTAGGGTGTACCCTACCTATTGCACTATGGCAGCTGAGATGGACTCCAGCCCCCTGTGACCTTGAATTGGATCAGCAGACAAAAATGAATAGATGGATGGATCTCCATTATCATTGGCACCTTCCTTTAATGTACCTGTAGGCCAGAAGGTGTGCTACTATCCATTTTTGACCACTTATAAACAGAAAGTGCTCTTAAAATGCAAACTCTTCTGAATATATAACCCTGAGATACTTTTATGATATACATACAGCCATTTTGATATGCTTGCAGGCAGTAATTCCAAAGCATAATCCAAGTTAACTTTATTTGAAATGGTCACCAAAAAAATAAAAATGCGTATATAGAATGTGAGAGTAAGATGTTGGTAACTTTGTGCCAAAATAAAGTTTTAAAAGGCCTGTTTTCCCTCGATTGATGTGTTTATTCCACCTTCTTTGTTTACCTGTAGATTTCAACTAAACTTTCTTGCCATGTCTCATGAACTCATTATTGTTCATAATCAGTAATGTAACAATTTATTGTTACATTAAAGACCCAATCAGGGAATTTGCGGTAAATGGCATATGTCTTGGGAAACGGCACACGTCTTTACTGCCTGCTCTACAGGCGCTTCAAACGTATTCAGTAAGAGGTGGTCAAACTCGAACTCAAGTTTAAAGATTACTACAACTTTTCGCATAAAAATTTAAACGTGGCTGCAAATTCACACTTTAGGTGCAATAGTTAACCTTTGAGGCTGACCCCTTTTCACATTTTGATTCCAGTCACAGTGACAGAAGTGGATAAACACAACATCCTCAATGGTCATTTCATAATGTTTGCTGGTTATTAACCACTCTGCAAAGTCTGTAGTCAAACATAGTTTTGATTCAGTGCCAGAACAAAAAAACAACATTTTGCCAACCCAGTGCAGACATGTAATGTGGTCGTCTTCCTCTCGCCCACACTTTCTTGCTTTTTCTTTCTGTCTTGCTTTTGGTTTTCATTTGAAGAACACTAAAGGAGAAGCTACTTCTTTAATTTGCCGAGCAAACTCAGACAAATGTCTGAAATGGTCATGTGGCTGCTGAATGCGGAAGTGATGCAGCACAAATACATATATAGCAGATTGGGGTTATGATGATAAGTCAATTTTCTTCTAAAATGGGACTGAAGCAACTTGTCTTTGCATTTCTCGCTGTCTCTCGGTCTTTCTTCTTGTAGTCCTAAAAATAAAGTCTAGTGGTAAGAACACTCCACCGCACTAACCCTGATCTCCCGCCCTTTTTCCACCCCTCCTCCTTCTGGTACGTCCCAGGAGTTCAGAGAATCTTCCGCAGTTCCAGTTTCAGGGAATGCTGGGAACGTCAACAAGCTGCCAGCTCCAAAAACTGTGGCTGGCCTTAGACACAGTTCTGGTCTGCCTCCTTCACATGTAGTTCACATGTGAGATTGTTAGCTGCCAAACATTCTGTATGTTTGTACTTCTCCCTATCTGATTGGTCCACTTCAAGTTTGTACAGCTACCTTATTGGGTGCCAAGAGAACTGTGTGTTCCTGCAGCATGTGTACTCAGCAGCAGGAAGCATCATTGTATCTAATGAAAAACTATGTTTGATACATTTTTAGTTCTTATGTCATCTTTTACATTTTCTTGTTTTATTTGTAAATGTGTTGTAAAATGTGATAATGCATCTTAAACTGCCTTTTTAAATTTAATCTTTACTCTCAAATCCTTAAACAGCAGCAAAACTGCAGCTGATAAACTGAAAACTAAAACTATCCTGAGTAGGTTAAGTTCTGACTTAGGTGTGATATAGATTCTCTTCTGGGAGTATACTTTTTATATGTGCAAGCTGTTACGCCATACCTTATTGAAACCACTGAATGAAGCACAAACTGTGTGCCACATTGTCATGGGAGTGTCCGTGTATTATTTTAGTGATTTAGGAGATGTACTAAACTAAACTAAACTAAACTAAACTAAACTAAAGAACTATGTTCTTTATAGATTTCTAATAATCTTTTATCATCCTCTGATAATGTCTCTAATTGGAGAAGGTGGCACTCATAGGGATCATTTTCTGTGGAAGAGTCATATGATTCATGAAACCTCCTTTCAGACTGACCAAATGCTGCCACCAGCACCCTTTTTTACCAGCTTTGTGTGAATGTTATCCCGATGGCCAATGTTAGGGTAAGTGAATCTAGATAATGGAAAGATACCTTGGATATACTGAACTCCCTTTGTAGTAGAGCGTCTCGATGGAGGGCAACAGAGGAATTGCATTTTAGATTTTATGGCTGGCTTTATGTTTATATTTTTTGATTTCTCTATATTATTTATTTATTTATTTTTGAGCACCAAAGGGAGTAGCACTCCAATTTCGTTGTACCTTGTACTTGTACTTTGTATAATGACAATAAAGGCTATCTAATCTAATCTAATCTAATTTGCAATATTTCAGCCTCAAAAACACCATCATCAAATGAGAATTTGGCTTTTTATGTGCTTTATTTTTTAATTAATCTCCATTTGTAAACAATGGCCAGTAGACGCAACACAGGGTTTTGGCTGACTACACAGGATACCCAGAAGTATATACTGTTGTTCCAAAAGCCAAAGTTAAGAACCTAGCCAAACCAGACCAAACCAAATGAGATCTAAAAGTTAGAATATATTATACATGAAATTAATGAGTGGCGCAAAAGCTCCAGACACTTGATCCTTTCTAGTTATTAATAGCTTAAGGTAAAAAATTTGCACATACTTCCTAAAGCACCTACCACAAGTGAGTTTCTTTTCCTTATGGCTGTGTCTATCAGACCAGTAAGTGTCACTGTTTTGTGCTTGCTGACCAAAAGTTAGGTCAACATTTCTATTCATTTATTTGATTTGGTGAAAGAAATCACCACAATTTTAGGAAGAAAATTAAATTGTCCCAGGTGGGACTAAATGAGAGGTGTCAGACTGGCAATGAGGAAATAAAAAAAAACTGATAGGAACTCTAAAGGAACTGAAGATTAATTTTACCTCAGAAGGCCTCTTGGAGAGATGCTGTCACTAGTGTAGGCAGTGGTAATGCACCTCTTAGCTAGTTGCCAACCACCAATAAACCAAGAAAAAGGAGAAGAACTGTATTTCACATCATACATGCTGCCTGACATATATTTGAAATGGATTTAGTTGGGGTTTTACTGTGAGATAAGGTTTATTTGTTCACTTTTGGCCTTTTTTTTCATAATTACAAAGAGAACTTTATTAAGGTTATGAAGCAACTGTCCGTTTTAGTATGTTTCTCTCTCTCTCTCTCTGTTTTTCTAACTAGTGGAAATGCTGTGGTAAGTAATTGTGGTTTCTTCACTGCTCCTTGCACACAACACGTAGGCCTAAGAGGTGGCAGTTACTTGAAACTCTTGAAAGATTTTGCCCATTTTGGGTTGCAGTAAGTTGTGGTACAAACTGACATGTAAACACATGGTGGTTATAATGCTTTTGTACTCCCCACAGCAAGTACCCCACCTATTTTAAATGCTTAGTTTAGGCCATGTTGTCAGTCATGAATTGTTTTATTTTAGCATTTAAAGTATCACATAACAAGTCTGTATTTACATTGGTGGCTTGCTTTAATTGTGTTCTTTTGTTAATAGTTTTTGTTCTACAATTTTAATTTTCTTAACTGAATGTATGTCTACAGGTGATCCTGAAACTTGTTTAAAATTGTTTAATGCTGTGTTGGCTGTGACTAATGATTGTGTAAAGTCCGGTAGACCCTATGTGTACAGATGTTAGTCACACCAGCATACTGTGGGGTCACATATTGGAACTGTATGGTCATGATCTGAGAGGATTGACCTCCCCATGAAACAACCACAAAGGTCATTCATGCAAACTGTTATTATGAACTATAGTTACCCTTTAAAGTCAAACAATATCTGTGTGAATAAGTGGGTATAAAATGTTTGCTTGTGTCATCACCTTTAGATGTGGCAGAATGTAACTTAAACAATGGTCTTTACCAAAACCATGCCAAGTTAAAATAAAGTTAAATGGTAAAATTTAAAAATGGCCATGTATGATTCGATCATCACCACCTCACCTACCTCCTGATGGCAGCTTCTTTTGGTGCTTTTGTATCAGAAATAATCCCAAAAAGTTCTTTCTGCATGGGTTGCTTCAGAATGTAGTAACAAAAGTTTTATTGGAAGACTTGATTATGCAATATCCTTCAGAAAAGAGAAAATCCAGAAATGTGTGCTTATTCTATTCCCGTAAGTAATTCCTGTTACAAATGTCCCAAAACTAATTCCTTATTACTTTGTGTACACCCTTGTCCTAGATAATTTAATAATTAATAGTGAAAAACAAACATGTGATGAGGGACTCACAGGACAGTAAAACTGTCTTAATGGGGCTAAATGCGTATTCAGTCATACAAAGAAGAAACTGTGACTGTGAGTTCAGAGGCCTGCAGGAAATTAACTTCAGCTCAGTAGGACAGTGTGCTTTGTTTATATCTGTGTACAATATTGGCTGAGTGACAATAGAATCAGTGTAACTACTGAGTGTACCATAAGCGGGGTGAGCCGGAGGGTCAGCAAGGAAGAGATGAGTGGCTTCTGTCTTGAGTCAGCTGCTGTATTTCTTTCTGTAAAAATTAGCGTTGTAAATGTTGTGAAATTATTCTTTAAAAGCAAAAAAGAAGTTACATTGTACCACGAATGATTTAAAATTGTACCAGGAGCACAATGTCATTGCAATTTTTTAGGGGAAATCATGTGCTGGTAGTTCACCAGAAATCCACATAAATTAGCTTTTGCCTTTATTTTTCTTCCTGCACTGATCAGAGTTACAGACTGGAAAGGACTCTGTTCTTATCACAGCACTGATAAAAGGTTCAAAGGTTAGCAGTTTGTCCTCTCCACCTATGTACTCATGAACAATTTAAAGTGTGGGAGAAAACTGGAGTATTTGGAGACACCAGGCACAAAGCCAGACACACAGAAAACACAGAAAGGAGGAGCCCAGGAACCTCACGCTGTGAGCAACTCCAAGGCCCTGTAAATATCAACATTACCAGAGCTTTGTTCAGTTTAATGAGACCAGCGTGGCAAATGGTTTTTGAACCTTGCTCAACTTTACCACGTTGCAATACAAAGCCATTAGTGCAAATTCCTGGTAATGTAAATAATGCCTTCTTACTTTAGCACAGGATAAAATGATTGTTTCTGTGATAACTTGCATTTTTTTTTTCCTTCATTGATTACATATGAAAGAAAAAAGATGTTTGTCTCCAAACTAAATATTTGGACCGTGATCATTGATGTTTATTGGACTGGTTGACAACATGTCTAGAAATCAATTGCTCCTTCTGTGAACATAAGAAGCATCGTGACATTCCAATTTCTATTGACCAGATGTGCAATTTCACAGGTCAAAGCTGAGTAAAAGATAAATGCAGCCAAACTGCTTCAGTCTTATGGAATCTCACAAATGTTTGCAGTTTGACCCCACCACGTAGCACTAAAGTCATGCTTCACTCTGTGGAAGTCATAATCACCTAATCAGCTCTTTTAATTTAATAAATGGTTCTTCAAGTTTTTCTTAATTGCCAAAAATAAGTCACTGTGGGGCAGTTAATTCTTCTGTTGGTGTTTTGACTAGATGCAAAAAAAAGAGAAAATTACTTCCTTCCAACCCAGCAAAAACTTGTTTAAAAGTCAACTCTGCCAGATGTCTAAACAGCATTGAGACATCTGGCAAGGTTGTTAAAAGCTGTTGTTCAAAAAACATCCTTTAAGGTCCAAGGTCAATTGTGTACTGCGTTTGAGGGAGATCCACTGCTACCAGAAATCCACCGAGCTGCTGATACAGGGCCTTTTTGTATGGTGTTTCTGCGTGGTCTCTCTCCAGGTAATCCGGCTTCCTTTGGCAGTCCAAAGACATGCACAGGGTTAGGCTAATTGCTCACTTGGTCACAGCTGTGAATGTGAGAGTAAATGGTTGTCTGCCTCCCTGTGTTAGCCCTGCAACAGACCGGTAACCTGTCTAGGGTGTACTATGTCTCTGGCCCTGTGACAGCTGGGATAGGGTAAAGCTGTAAAGCCCCCCGCAACCTTGAATTGAACAGATAGATGGATGAACAGTCACTTGGTTGGTTGGTCAAATAACATGAGTCTGTGTGATGTTCAGAACATAATATCTGGGATAACTTGCTGGGTCACCACTAGCTGATCTGGTGGTATAAACAAATATATTGAATTCTGCAGCTACTTCCCAAACTACCAACTACTGTGTTGGCTTTAGCCATACAATAGAAATGAAAAGCAAAATAATAACATTGCAAGCATCCTTTCTCAAAACCAAATTGAGCATAGTTTCAATTCTGTTAGGCCACATAGTCAGCCTCGCTGATATTTATCTAAACACCCAACTACCATATAGGGCATGCTATATGCTAGTTGGATGTTGCCCTATATGTTATGAATGCATATAGGGGAAGCTGCTTTAGACTGCCTACAACTGCTGCATTGCAAGCCACTTTGCAACCCACCATCCCAGCTCCTCCTTTCATGGTGTTTCTAACTTAATGCCTTATGCTTTACATGTATGACCTGGAAGGCAGGAGATATTCCCAGAACACAAAAATACTGCAAAACATACATTTTTGAAATGAAATAAACTTAATTAAAAAAAAGCTAGCAGCACCAGGGTCATTAAATAATGTTTTAGTTTCTTGCTCTTCTTGAATGATAAATCGAAACTTTGGTCATGTGCATTTTGTGGATTCCTACAACTGCGGACAGAGATATGTTAAATCTATCTCTTGGTCATATGTGCAGTTTAAAAAACAACTGCTAACAGTCAGGATAACAAGGTTCATACATCTGTCAAAAAGAGAGAAAGTGAGGGGGAGAGGTGGTGGTTTAAAGGAAAGCATTGCACATGATTCCTGTAAGTTGTTCTTCACACATCTGCTGAATTGAACATTTTTACAGAGTGTACTCAGAGAAAGAGATGTGCGCCCTGTGGTCTGCATGCAACACGTTCTCCACGCTTGCAACACAAAGTGTCCGGTACATCCTATACTTTCTATTTTAAGCAGAAAGAGGAAGAGAAAACAGGGCAGTTTGGCTGATGGAGGCCTCTTCCTCTTCTTCCTGTTGCACAGTCATGAATGGAGAAGTGCTGGCTGGGTGTACATATGTGTAGATTGGAGAGAGATATGCTTCCATTCATAGTTTTTATTCATTCAGTAAATACGTGTACAAATCTCATGGAGCAGTTTGGTTTTCTGCTGGTTCATCACATGTGAAATGCAAATCTTAGTCCAGTAGAGATCTGAAAAGATCTACAACTGAGCTGTCATACACTACTACCACCACTACCACAATTACTGCTACTACTAATATTATTATTATTAATAATAATAATAATAATGATGATGATGATGCCCCTATCACCCTGTGTATATGGCGTAAAATTAAAAATGATTGCATTTGGGTTTTTAGTCATTACATTTTTTAACAGAAAAAAAAGAGTTAAGCCAATATCACATTTAAAATGTAGTTTTTTAAAACTTGATCTCTCACATACCGTGGTGTCAGTGACCTTCAGACTTCCTCTTTTAGTGAAAAGTTAAAGGAGTTTCTTCACTGCAAACTATGTGTTAATGTCTCTGCAAGTGTATGACAGTCCTTTCACAGTGTGTTCTTTTAGCTATCAAGGTGAGAAATCTATAACGAAAAGAAGAAGTAGGTGCAGACAGTGGCAGTAACAGTACCAGCATCAGTGCTGAAAATATTTTCACTACTACAGATATTTCAGTCATTTTTATTTAGGCCGTAACTGCAAAGTTGTTTTGGCTCACAGCCAGGTATCATGAGCTTGCATTATAAATAGCATGCCATTTGATGATGACACACTTTCTGTGTTGCGTTTACAAGTAAAGAATGACACAAAGGTCGATTTAGGTTAAGGTAAAGGTGTTACGCAAGGTGAATAGTGATCCGTCTGTCCATTTTTTTCTGCTTTTCCATTTTGTGTAATCCCACACAAAATGAACTGGCATGTTTATGGCACTAGACTGCGGATCAGCATTTTCAGCCTTATCTTCATCATTTGTAGCAACAGATAACTCACCAGTACAGAATCTTGTATGTTGTCACTCATTGTCTATTTTCTCTGAGCCTTATGTGTTTGTCTTAATCATGACTATCTAAGCCTTTTTGACAGCTCTTTTCATGCTTGCCCATTAGCCAAAATTAAATGTCACGGTGATGCAGGTAGTACATGAGACAACAGGGAAGCAGACTTAAATGCTCATGTTCAGAAAAGCATTGAATTATAGGCACTAAAAGTAGCTGTCAGTAAAGAGGCAGCTAACAGGTAGGTTGAGAGGCCATTGTCTGTGACTGGCAGAAATAGCTTGAAAAGCATGTAAGGTTGCAACATAAACATTATGACAATAAGCTAGATAGATTTTTTAAATATTATTACAAAAGTTACTATTATACTCTTGTACATAGTCTTTGAGTTTTGGAAGTTTTGCAATTTTTGCAATTTTTCACATCACCAAAGTAAATTTGAAATAAAACAATAATGTAATGGAAGTGGAGATTTCCAGCTTTTTTACATTTTTCTATAAATAGTGGATGATATGGTTCAGAAGTAATGGGACACCATGAGCTATTCCTTTCATTTTCCCGTGCTTTTATCAGCCCATTGTTTTGGTATAAGCTAATATTGTTTTCATATGTCCACAAAACTTTTCCATAATTGCAGGCTCCTATAGATGTTTCTGGCCCAAGTGTAACAAGTGTTGCACATAGCTGTAAATACTGTTTTTCAACACATGAAGGTGTTTCTTGATTGTAGATGTCGACAATGATACATCTGCCTCCTCAAATGTGTTCTTGACTTGTTTACCTTAAGCATGGAAATAATTCTGTGATCATGCACTTTCATTGTCTTTCAAGCCTTTTGGTGTTGCTGAATTGGCCAGTGCATTCCTTCTTTACAACGTACCAGTTGTGTACCATTGTTGATTTGCCCACTCCTAAAGTGTTTTCTATCTCTTGGATGGGTTTACTTTGATTTTCAACCTAATGATGCCACCATCACTTGTGTTGACATCACTTTGGACCTGATATTGAGAGTTTCAATGAAAAGCTGGCCAATGCAATCAGCTATCAGGTATCAACTCCATATATCGGCTTAAGTTGTTATGGAATAATGAGGGAAACAGCATGTCAGTCAACTGTACTTTTGAGCTTCTGAAAATGGGGGACTATGCATAAAGATCACTGTAATTCCCAAACACTTTTGTTAAACCCCCTGAAGCTGAAAGTCTGTACTTCAGTTAAATCTTGTTTGATGTTAAGCTCTGCTGTGGTGGTGTACACAGGAAAAACTGCAAAAATTGGTTCACTTTCCAAATGACTCCAAGACTTGCCAAGACCTACAGTTGATTACTTGGTGCATAGCAACACCAAGACTGCCAAAAATGCATCAGTATGATGGGAGTCAGAGCTGCATGGAGGCTTTGTCCATTTCTGGCCATCCAGACTGATCGTCCCATGAGGCAACCACAGTCAGCAGCAGTCATGGTTACTGTGGCTGCAGGCATAGCTGAGTAGACAGCCAGTCTTTACCTGCTCATGTAAGCAGTGTGTTTTTGTACTCACTTTCATTTTTTTTTTTCCAGTTAATGCAACATGGAGCAATGTACATAAAGTAAATAAATATCTATAAATGTAACTCCTTTGGAAAGAAAATAAGATGAAAAACAATGGAGCAATGGTCATACTATCTAATTTGCATGGGACAAAGAGAAGATGCCCCACAAAGGGACAGAAACAAAAATAAATGCTGCATTTTTTTAAATAATGTTTTCAGTACTAATTTACAATGGTTTCATTTCCATTGGCACTTTCAGTTTTTCAGTTTTACTTGAGTTAAACTTACTTCATTGAATGCCAATATTTGCATATGGATAGTGTGCGTGTGTATGTGTGTTTGTGTGTGTGCATTAATTCAAAAAAGCTTGCAATACTACTTGTGTGGTTGCAACATTGTTCTCTTTCATTAGTGTGGTGGGATGTGTATGTCTTCATTCATATCAGGGGAAGTTTTTCTGAGGAAAACCCACCTTTTAAACGTTTTTCAACTTAAAGAGAAGTCAGAAGTTTCAGTAACTTTGTGTGAGCGTGTGTGTGTGTGAGCAGGCTGGAGGAAGTGAGATGCCTGTCTGAAATCAAGTGATAGTGTGTGACTGTGAGTGTGCATGTGTGTGTGTGTGTGTGTGTGTGTTAAGACAGCAGTGTTGTTGTTGCTGATAACACTGTGGGGTGGACCAGTGTTTTTCTGTTTTCCATTGATTGTCAGTCGGGATTCATTTATCTGCCCTGACACAGCAGACAACTCATTATGTGCTTAAACACACACGCACAGACACACACACAAGCAACTGATTTCCTCTCTCTTAAAACCCAACATGGGTATGCAGGACTTCTTGGGAACTATGTAACTGTTGATTGAGACTTTTGCTGGGAATTTTTTCAGAGCCTACAACGTAGCCCACGCAGGTGTCCGACACTGTTGTCATCATTCATGCTTTTGCATGGTGCATTATGTGTTAATCACCTTGTGGTGATATCCTGTTGTTTTCAAATAGAAATAAATAAAATTCTGGTGCAGGTTTTCCTCCTCCTGGGTCTCCTCTTTTTGTTTTGGTCATTTTCTTCTTTTCTTTTTTGTTTGAGAGGGAAACGTATTTTTTCCAATTCTACACTTCAGTCTCCCTCCTGGAACTGTCTGATATGTGCAAGCCCTTATATTTTTGTGCTGATTGTCTTTCTTTCACTGATAAATTCAAAAACAGCAGAGAAAGAGGAGATGGACAGGCACTGGAGGAACTGACCATACCGAGCAGGCCAATCAAAATAGTTAGGGAGCTGCATAGACTTGACTGGAGTTACATTTCCAGGCAGGGTCATGTCTCATTATGTCACAGGTTAAATAGTAGGGTTTCAGAAGTTTGCAGTTATGATGCACCTGTGGGATAAATTTGACACTTAAGTATAAACTCTGCATCACTGATGTGGGTCTAGTTCAGGATCAGGGAAAGGGGTCAAAAAAGAAGTTTGTTGCCTTGTTGATAGTGTGACGCCTTCCTCTCAGTCTCGAAAACAAATTTGTTGCTAGCATAAAACATTACTCCAGTTGAAATGCATGTGCTTTAAAGTCATATTTAATGTAATGTAAACAAAAAACAGTTTCACCTTGCCAGGAGACCTGGCTGGTTGCAGTGTACAGGTCTAATCTTTTAGATTATATTTACTTTTCTCTTAGTAGTCTATGTATCTACACTAAAAAAAAAACAACCCACACACACACAAAAAACAACTTTCTATTCATAATACAGTGTCATTCACTAACATAAGAAGTGAAACAAAGTCTGGTATTTATGGAAATTCTCACCACGTGATCAGCTCCAAAACAAAAACTAATCAAAATTCCCTGACTAAGATCTTAGGACAATAGCTGTAGACTTGTATTTAATAAATGTTGTGATGCCTGTGAGCTAGTTCAGACAGGAAGCTCAAGCTGCACTGCCTCATACACTTTGCTCACCTCATTTATCGAACACAGTATTTGGGCTGCAAAATTTCTCCTCCTCCACCTGAGCATTCACCTGTAAGCTTTAGGTGGATGGTTATTCATCATTTTCTTATTTCTCTGTGTATTATATTTGTGTGGGGGTGATAAGCTTGGAGCCTAGATACCAAATAATTTTAATGGTTCTGTATTATAATTCTGGCTTGTGCCCAGAAACATAATATAAGCTTGCAGATGGTGTTTGAATGTGAGGGACACTTTTATCACTTTTCAGACTTTTGGCGGCAAGAAAAGCAAACAAACCAAATAATGTTCTCCAGTCTGAGGTAATGTCCACAATTAAATACATCAAGAATGCTGTGCATAAATGATGAAATGTGTAGAAGCAAACAAGCAAAACTTTATTGGTGTAGTGCATGTCCTTCCAGGTGGAAGCACAATGGGCTGAAAAAACTGCAGTGCTCCACAAGCTAGTCATCATGGAATGAGAGCACATCTGCATACTCTGGATGCATGACAAAGTGAATTTAATGCACTTTAGCATCTATAGAGTGTTTGAGGAAAGGACACACCATGTTCAGAAGCTGCCTCAGGCTCTGCAGAAGGGAGATTACAAAAAACTCATTGTCTGTTAAAGGAAACCTGCCAATGAGCAGATTAGGTTCACAGAGAAAGTAACTGACTCAGTTCTCAGAACTGAAAACCAACGCTAGGCTAACGAACTCCCAAGATTTCACTAAAAATGCTTTCTGGAACTTAAAACAGGGTTTCCTATCTCAGATTAAGTCAATTTAGGGTTTTGGGGTCAGTTAATTCTCATTGGGGATTTTCCGACTTTTATATGTCTTCTTAAAATTGCTTTGTATGGCACTTACATGATACCCATGTGTTTTTTGTCAATGTTTCCAACAACATCTCATCTCTCATTAGTCCTGTGTCAAGAGCCAGTTTGGTCCTGAAGTTAAAAATTTGCAGCCAGATGCTATAAATTTGATACATTTTTGGGGGCTTGGAAATGGGTTTATCAAAGTAGGACAGTAGGATTATGCATGAATTACAATAGTAGATAATTTTATATCACTGTATTGTAATTATATTTAAAGTTAGAATTTAAAATACTTTTTTTTAGAGAAATATTGTATTTCAATCCATTTTCACAAAAAATCAGAGGCACAGATATTGGGCTGAACAATAACATCATGCTTCATGGGACGGATGCAGAGGGACTTGTACTGAGGTCGATTGTGGACCCGTTGGCAGGCAAACAGGATGTAGTTGCTGCTCAGGCAGGCAGATGGTTGTTGAAACTGAGTGCTTCTGCTTTAGCAATGGTTGCAGCTGTATTTTTCTTATAACTTTGCTAGACACTGAGGTTTGTATGCTCTCATTTCTTCAGCTTTGTCCCACTTTGGATAAATGTCCTCTTCTGCTTCTTGATCTCTGGCTCGTCTCAGTTAATCCCAATAGCGATATACTAGATTGTACTGTCTTGTAACACAAGACGCAGGAGAACATTTTTAACGGTCTATCCATGTTTTTAAACTGCTCTGATGGTTGTCTGACAAAGTTTTTATTATCTACTGGCTTGCACAACATTATCTTGCTGGCTACAAAGCCGTGGTTTAACTGTGTTGTTCTCTGTTTGTGCACTATTTGAAAGTTGACAAAAAGATAAATGTGTTTGTGACATGAAAACTATGAACTGTATTTGACAATGGAAACATGTTTTTATTTTTTGTTGTTCTTTTTTTTTGTACAAACATTAGATACTATATTCATTCCAAAAAAGGGGGCAACCCAGGCACGCTCCTCAGGCCCATATCCCTCCCAATCGACCAGGAACTGTCGGCCCCGACCCTGCCGACGCACATCCAGAATGCGCCGGACGGTAAAGGCAGGATGGCCATCAACGAGCCGGGCGGGCGGTGGGGGGCCGGACGGAGGGCACAGAGAGCTGAGCCGAACCAGCTTCACCTGAGACACGTGGAACACCGGATGGACACGTAATGCAGGCGGCAACGAAAGTCTAAGAGCCGTAGGACTGAGCACCTCTGCAATCTTAAACGGCCCAATGTAACGAGGGGACAGCTTCCGAGAAACCGCCTGAAGGGGAATGTCCTTGGCGGCAAGCCAAACCTCCTGTCCCACAGCGTACAGGGGGGCCGGGGTCCGCCGCTGATTAGCGTAGAACCGCAGGCGAGCAGACGTCAACGCCTCCCGAGTCCTCTTCCAAGTCCGCCGACAACGCTGGAGATGGTGCTGCACCGAAGGCACCGCCAGCTCTGCCTCCTGCTCGGGAAACAGCGGCGGCTGATACCCCAAGGAGGCCTCAAATGGAGACAGTCCAGTGGCAGAGGAGGTCAAGGCGTTATGGGCGTACTCGACCCAAGGTAAGTAGGAGGCCCAGGTGGATGGATTGTGGGCGGTCACGCAGCGAAGTGTGGACTCCAATTCCTGGTTCAATCGCTCAGTCTGTCCATTTGATTGAGGGTGATAGCCCGAACTCAATGATGGTTTTGCCCCTAGCGCAGTACAAAAAGCCTTCCACACCTGTGAAGTGAACTGAGGACCTCTGTCCGAAACAATATCCGTGGGTATTCCGTGAAGTCTAAAAACATGTTCCACCAACAGCCTAGAGGTCTCAGCGGCAGCTTTTTCAGCGCCACAAAATGGGCAGCCTTGGAGAACCGATCCACGACTGTGAGGATAGCCGTGTTCTCCGAGGAGTCAGGGAGCCCCGTGACAAAATCCAAGGCAATGTGCGACCAAGGACGGTGAGGTGTCGGTAACGGCTGTAGTTAT
>VVHJ01026656.1:4562-18465 GCA_015107715.1 Tylochromis polylepis
CCCAGAAAGAGTAATATTTAAAACATTTTAGCCGCGCTCCTCCGCTATTGCGGCGTTTGAGTTTTGGACGAAATGCATTCTGGGATATTTGGCTGCACCAAGTCCATACAAGTCACCACCGATGCATGCTTGATAAAATGGGAGGAGCGAGAACACTTCCAGGAATTTTGAATGTACTTGGCCTGATGCGTACTTTGAATTGGAACAGTACTTGGTCTGCGACTGATGACATATCAAAAGTCCACAAAAACGCAAGTACACACAAATACGCATAGTGAGAAACGGCCCTTATGTCTAGGGAGTTGGTAACGAGGGTCAGTTACTTTAATCAACTGCTTAAATCAGACATTTTCAACTGTGCTTACTGGCATTGTGCCTTTTACAACACAGTAGGCTGTTGCATTCGTGATATCACTGTGTCGTTTCAATTGCTGTAGTAATGCACAGTAGGGGAGAAAGTGTCTGGGACTCTAAAGGCTTTCATTTTGAGTGCTCCAAGGTACTGGCACTGGCAATGCTTCAGGTGGTAAATAAGGTTAATGGTATTACCTGCAATTGTGGAAACATGCTTTCAACACAACAAGTAGCGAAAGAAGTAGTATGTCGTGTACAACCTCCCTGTTAAGCTTGTATCACACTCCTGTGATGACATGTGGAGCTGATGAGTACTTCCTTCTACTTCTTAGGATTGGACTGATGGCTAACATTAAGCCCAATCTTGAGTCTAGAGACAGATTTCAATAGCCTTCTGTTAATAAAAGGTATCCTCTGGTGATTTCCAGAGGTCAGAAAAAAAAAACAACCAACAAATTACTACACGAGTGCATCACTGAACTGAATGGAATAGAGCTATTTTGGAGTTTCCTTCTCCTGCCCTAGAAAAAAAAAATCAATCCTAGCAGTGCAATCTATTCTCCTGCTCTGTGCTATCACAGCAGCAGACCAGAGATAAGGGAAAGCACAGATCTTTGTGTTTGTGTAGAGGACAAAGGCACTGGCACACACAGCCTGATGGATGCATTTTATTATGCATTCTAAGCACTGCGTCCTGTCAGGTGCTTCTGGGGCGAACCTTTAACGCTGCTGCAGTTTACCATTAATTAATTATGACTGTGATGGCAATCATGAATGTGAAGATTCCATTAGCTTCTACTCTGCGTTCTGCACAGTGAGCCACTGAGCTGGACTAGTAGGCTGATCTGAATTGCTTTACAAAATAAAACAGGAAGACAAGTGCTGTACTTTCAAAGCTAAAGCTCTGTTCCTAGTACCAGCAGATGGTAGAAGGAGTGAAAGGGTGACAGGGAGAAAAAAAAAAATCACCTCCAGCTTACTTATTCTTTGGCAGTGAAAGAGGACAACGCTCAGGGCCCCTGAGGCCACCCCCTTAGGCTTATACTTGCTTCAATTCCCCTCCCTCATTGCTTTTCATTACAATTCCTCATTTCCATTCTCTTATCTGTTCTTCCTTCCCCTCGTCCTCCGCTTTAGCATTTAATTTTTTATTTATTTTTTCCTGGCTTTAATGGCAGCAATAAAACCTTTAAGGGAAATATGCTAAGCTGCTATCTGACTTGATTTCTGTTCAGGTAGAGGCTGCCACCCTGGTCAGATCAGTGGGTATCACAGACAACAGGGCTTACTACTGAAGTGTCAGCTGGGATAAATTCAATCCTAACCCGGATAAGGGGTTAAGAAAATGGATGACTTGGAACACTTTTATGAGAATAAAAGTCTTCAGTGGCCCTCTGCGATTTACTTAGTGGATATCCAACTCACAAAAGCACCACACAGAGCGTTCAGCTTTGTGTGATGGGAACCGGACAGAAAGCAACGGCATTCACTGCATTCAGCCACCACATGCTTCTGCAGCAATGAAAGGAATTATGGGAAAAGACGAAAATGAATTAAGCATCGAACCGAAGCCTAGTAATACTGAACAGTATGACTCTTAAGCTAATTAATAGTATGGTTTGCCAACAGGGAGCACTTGGCAGCTCTACAGAAGCGCCAGCTACCTCTGAGTGCCACTAACAGGATACACAGGTCAGGTATGGAAGCCTAAAGTGAAACAACAACAGAAAAAACAGCACAAAACAATCAAAGCATTCCTCTGAGAGTAACCATGACATTTACTGACTTATACTTCATTTTGACTTATCCAGGAAACTGCATCTGCTGTGTTTCAGTGACACAGAAGCATTTCAAATCTGAATGATGGCATTTCGTTTCACTGTCAGGTCTTTGAGACTAGTTCAGTTTGACTCCTACATGGTGTAGGCTTCCTAGCTAGCAGACTGAACCTGCTTAACTAGGCTGCAAGGGTTTTAAAGAAATGCTGAGGTCACAAGGTCTAATTTCCTCCAGCATGAAACTATTCAGCAAGGATATTGTTTTGTTTTTTTAACTGGCCAATTAAAATACTAAAGTCCATTATACAGCTAAAAGCCTCATTGCCACTGCTTAGATTCACCACGTCTTTCTCATTTTAGCACCGGAGCAACATTCTCAGCAACAGCAGTCCCTACAGGTATAATAAACATGAACGTACCCAAGAGGACTAATTACTGGACCTCAGTGTAACGTGTACCTAAATGTTACATATACAGGATGTCTTGAACATATAATATTACATATTTCCATATTTTTCCTCTTTGATATTAAGGTGTTACTGCTTAATACCATCCTTTCTTGAGCTTCTGTTTTAGCTGTGACTGGTGGGTTTTCTCCGGCCACTCTGTTTTCTCTGAATTTTTTGGAATGTGTATGAAATGAATCGAGCTTATGAATGAATACAAATATTTTATATGAAATAAATTAATGAGTATCCAACCAGTGTAAAGGTGGAGGCCTTTTAATTTAAACATATTCCTGTATTCCTCATGTTATCTTACATTATTTTATCTTTCGTGGCATTATCCCATCCGGGCTGGAGTCTGGAGTTGTTGTTAAGTTATTATTGTATGGAGGGCATGTGTCAGAGGCAAGATTTAGGAAATTAGTACAGGTGTTACAACAAAAACACAGAACTTGTTGAAAGCACTTGACTCACAGTCTTGTAGACATCCTGAGTCTCAATAAACACGTCCATCAATGCCTCATGAGGCAAGCTGTAACAAGTTTTTACCAAACTAACATATACTATAACTACAGATATCTCCTCTATATTTTTTCTTTTCTTTTAGTGAGTTTTCCAAGTTCACAAAATCATTTCAATTAGTTTAAAATTTTTTCAAAAGTCTAGGTTTGATTTTTATTTTAGTTAACACAATTTTTTTCACATCTAGTTTTAGTTTTTAGGTTTAACCAACTGTAATAATCTTGGTCTGATAGTTATTTTTCAACAATATTTAGCACCCCCATTATTTCAGCCCGAGTGCAACTTTTTATTCATTTATTTATTTGAAATGCTTGTCACTCAGATGGGAACACTTTGGAAAGCTGCCACTTTTCTGGCTTCCTATTCAGATCGCAGACACTATTATTTAAGTTTTTCCAGTCGCACTTTCTCTGCCTTAGCAGTGCAAGGTTCGCTCTTATGTCATTGTCACCGCTCTCTGCTTCACCTCCAGGTAAATGTGTTTCCTTATACAGAGAAAAGTCTGATTCACTAACATATGCACATTCTTAACCCTGTAAGACCCAACCCATCAAAAAATAGCCAGAAAATTCTGATTTTTGGAACTGAGATATTTATTAACCCTTATAAAAATATCCACAAAAAATCTTTTTGCTATATCATGTTGTGTAAGATATATTTTAATATCATACACAACGATCGTGGCTCAAGAGTTGGCAGTTTGTCTTGTAATCAGAAGGTTGCTGGTTCGAGCCTGGCTCGAACCGTCTCGGTTGTTGTGTCCTTGGGCAAGACACTTCACCCGTTGCCTACTGGTGGTGGTCAGTGGCGCCAGTGTCCGGCAGCCTCGCCTCTGTCAGTGCGCCCCAGGGTGGCTGTGGCTACAATGTAGCTTGCCATCACCAATGGGTGGATGACTGAATGTGTAAAGTGCTTTGGGGTCCTTAGGGACTAAGTAAAGCGCTATACAAAATACAGGCCATTTATTTATATATTTGTTGTATCGCATTTGATACACTGGGCATTTTTGACAACGTTTTCTTAACAACAATGTTAATTTTAGACCAAAAAAAGAGTTTTGTCCATAATATTTTGAAATTATGGCAAGTATTGATCATGTTGATGAGACAGAGGTCTCAGAAACTCATGCATCAAATATGATACACGCGATATTATAGGGTTAAAAACGAAACTGGCCGTTATGCACATGTCACAAATCTGGGCAAACTTATTTTTTGTGCAGGTTAAGAACATTTCCATGCACATATTTGTAAATGAGGTCGAACGTCCTTAAGTGATGTTTAATGATGTTCCGAGAGGCCAATAGTCTCACAATGAAAAACAGTAACACTGCTCATGCTGCTGCAAGTGTACCGACCCTCAGCACCCCTTGTCCTCCTTGATCACGACAACAAGGGTGCAAGGGGTCATCCTCAACTGCTAATCTCATCACAACAAGCATTTGTGCCCCAGCAGGTTGTATCCCTGATTTCCCTCTCAAACAGCAGATGTTGTTGTCAGAACTCTTTGGGATTGCACAACAGGTCTGAAACCAAATCCCCAAGTCAGGAGAAACAAAGCGAAAGATTACAGTCCAGTTCTCGACGCCACCTGGGTTATTTTTGTCCGGCTGTCATCTCCGTACATCTCATGCTGGATATCACACAGAGGGAAGGGTTTTTTTGTTTTTTTTTCTTCTTGAAGAAAGTATATTCAGTGTAGCATCTTCGAGGGCTGCCATCTAATAAGTAATAGGGAAACGTGATTTTGTTTTTTCCATAAGTGCCAAAAATGGAGTCACAGTAAAATATCAGTGTGAGGAGTGTGCCAGGCAAAAAAGTTTAAGAAAAAGTTTCTGCTACGTAATGCCAAGCCTCAAATTTATCTGACTTTTTTTTTTTAATGTACAACAAATGGTAGAGCGTTAATGCCGTAAATGCCAGAGTAAAAGAGTGAAGAAGTGAAAGGTTACAATAAAAAATGGTTTTTAATGTCAACCTTCAGCTGCTAAAGCAAATACATGTATTACAGCACAGAAATTTGGCTGAATTTATTCTTTTTTTTTCTTTTTCTTTTTAATGAAGACAGTAAAGCTTTCATTTCTGTATTTTCATTTCATGACAACTTTCAGCCATTCCTCTGATGTTCTTACATGAACTTCCCCGCACTGTTTCATCTATTTGAATAGGTGGCTGTATTTAGACATGAGCAGCAAGACACCAGTGTGCACACAGCTGTTCACCAGAGCAGTGTCACAACAGCACAGAGACAACAGGCTTTTAAGCTCAGGGCCATTATAAGCTGGATGCGGTTGCCAGGAGGCTTGAAATAGAGCGCTGATCCGATAATGGACTAAAGTTTATGATCATTAATACTCAGAGGTCTGAAACACGTGTCAATCTGTGCAGACAGATACGTGCTTCCCCCCCTCCACACCCATGCAAACATACATACATGCACGGACACAACAACAGTTTTGCCTCAAATGCATTTAGTGATGAGGAAAGTCTCGACAGCTGGCAAGCGGAAAAGCTACAAGGCTGTAGCTCAAATTTAGCAGCGCTGAGATGTCAAACTGATTTCAGCTATTCAGTGCTAATTCCTGTGGAAATGCTCAACTCATCCATAACAAAGCAGAACAAGCACCAGCAACATTTAGGTCAGTAATGACAGGATCCTCAAGTGCTGTGTACAAAGCAACAACAGCAAAACTGTTAATGGGAATTTAAATCCAGTGTTTTAGGCCAGGAATACCACCAGGAACACCGCCAGTGATACCACCACGTCAATGCCAGGTTAATTGCTGGCATCCGGCAGATCTATTATAAAAAATCTGTAAATTGTAAAAATGAATCTTTCTTTCAACCCAGATATCCTCTTGTCCTCCAGTGAGCTTCTTTGCGATCTTTTTTTAAAATCAAATCTGATTTATTCATAGGGGTGGCTCAGCACTGCAGTGTTAGAACTGTCACCTCACAGCAAGAAGGTGGGCCAGATGAGACTTTTCTGTTTGGAGTTTACAGGTCTCCCCGAGCCCATGTTGGTTCTCCGCCTTCCTCCCACAAGGCAATTTCTACCTATGATAGCTAGGTTTGGCTCCAGCTGTTATAATTGGCTAAGCAGAAGAATGGATGGATATATGTATGGATGGGAACACGTTTTGCATACCAACTCTGGTAAAAGCACTTTTGTTAACAGACAATTTATAGATATAAATTAGTTAGCGTTATAGTTTATATCTATAGTTATAGTATCTTTAATGAGCCTCTTATATGATGGAGACAAAGAACATAGGCCAAAATCGCAAACATTTTAATAAATAGTGTAAAAGGGTAAGTCTTGTCCTGATTGTAATGGTTGATTTTAGGAGGAAACCATCATCCCAGCCCATGTTCATTAGTGGAAAACTGTAACTGAATGCAAGTATCCTGGAGTTACACTTGACCATATACTAAAACAGGACTCTTGGACTGAAAAATAAAAATGATTTTTTTTTTGAGGAAACGTTTATCCTTCAAGCTGAATCCTAAAATGCTTTACATATTCTATGCTTTTATTAAAAAGGTGTGAAATTTCTGTATTACTTGATGGCTTGGAAACGTCATTTGTGAGGCGTAGAAAAATGCAATTAGAAAGACACTGCATTACGATGCTTAGAAAGCATTTGTAAGAACTCTATATTGAGCAAAGCAAATAATATTGTGAGTGATGTGAGGCATCCACTTGCTTCCTCCTTTGAACTAATAGCATCTGCACAGCACATAGGTTGCCCAGTTGGTCTGGCCAAATCATCCCTAAGATGCAAAGACAGTGAAAGTATTGATAAATTGTGTGCTTTAGGTCTTATTTCATGTGATTGTTTCTACGTGGTCTATACAAATGTCAGGTGACTTCTGCTGCTATATATCTTGATGTCCCTCCGGTACAGCTGGACGAAGTGTGTCCAAGGAGACGGAGGTCTGGGCATCTCTGCAATCCAAACACAGACGCACAGCTGGGTCTGGGCTGGAAAACAGATGGATCCCAGATAACAAACACAAAACACTACAGGATTATTAACAATTAACAACCAATCACAGTTTACCAGCCTGAGAAAATGACTCAACAGCAGAAATAAAGAAAATGGAACAGATGCACAGATAAGCCTGGTGACACATTGTGAGTTTTCAAACCTCAAACTGATTGTGAAAAAAAAATCCATGTGCACATACATATGCACAAAGTTACCCCCCCCCCCACACACACACACACACATACACACAAGCATGTTTGCATACGCGCACTGTTAAAAGTGTGGGCTGGCAGTCCACTAATGAAGTTGTCACATAGCAAACAATCATCTTTTGTTCTATTTTTAAGCTGCTATTTATAACAAGGAGACAATAAACTTTCAAATTTACATCGTGTATGTTGGCACAGCAAAGCTACACAATCGAGATAAGCAAAGTAGAGCTGCATATGCAGAGCTGCAGACATAAAGAGGAACTTTAGCGAGACCTCAAGGGTTGGAGAGATGGAGGGAGGGTGGACTGTGAAGTCCCAGAAACAGTGTAGAGAACGGTGCCAACCGCGGGGAAGTAGAGCATCAATTAAGGGCAGTGTGCCCTAGATGGCACAGTCAAGTTCCCACAATGCATCACCATCACAGCCACCACTTTACTTTCAGTCTCTATTTTACACACACACACACACAAAGCACGGTGCTAATGAAAGGTTTGGCATACACTGTGCTCAGTGACACTTTTGCAGACCTCAACAAAATGTATTGTTAGACTATCTTAAAGTATTTGTTGTTCAGCGTGTGCAGATATGAACTTTTCTTTTTTAACTGATCACAAAGCTGAAAAATACCTATGGATGATGCTGTCACAGTCTGTGAGTCAGAGCAGCTTCACTGTTTGTAGAACACTCTCTGCAGCACATGTACCAGAGTAGCATCACAGGTAAGCACATGCTGTTGTTGAGTCCAGCAGTATTCATGGTAACCTGCTAACTTGTCTGTAAAATGCATTGCTGAAAAAGTCATTCTTTCCCATCAGTTTCCTTTAACAACTGAACTTCATACATATACACTGTTTAAATAATATAAAAATAAGTTTCCCTGAACCCAAGATTTGACTGCCTTACAAGTGCTGGAAGATTGGATGAATATATTGGCTTTTTGGCCAAGTTCATCACTGGTTGTTTTATTGTTTTAGTTTGTAAGTGTGCCTAAGGCACAGTGGTGTGGTGGTAAGCATTGTTGACTCACAGCAAGTTTGCACGCATGTCCTGTTCTCTCCGTGTCAGCGTGTGCTCTCTTCGGGTACTCCGGCTTCCTCTCACAGTCCAAAGACATGCAGTTAGTGGAGTCGAGTTAAAGGGAGATTTTAAATTGGCCATAGGTGTGAATGTGAGTGTGAGTGGTTGTCTTTCTCTCTGCGTTAGCCCTGCATCAATCTGTCCAGGCTGTACCTTGCCTCTTGTCCTGTAGCAGCTTGGATAAGACCCTGATATAGATAAGAGGAAGACAAAGGATGGAAGGATGGAGTCTGCCTCACTGAAAATTCTACTTAGTAAATCATTCACTTCTAATCTCCATCCATTTATCCATGTATGTCTGGGTCATGGTGATAGCAGGCTAATCCAAGAAGCCCAGACCTCCCTCTTCCAAGCCATCTCCTCTGACTCTTGCAGCTACCTAGGTGCTTCCAAGCCAGATGAGAGTTCGAATCTCTTCAACATATCCTGGGTCTGTCCTAGTCCTTCTGGTAGGACATGCTTGAACCTCCTCTAAGGGAGCCAGTTGAGATGCTGGAGAGATCTGGAATTGCATGGTCAGTCTTTAGTACTGTCAGCCAACGCTTAGTGTTTACTGAGGTCAGAGATAAGGTGAGTTGCGGTGACCCCTAAAAGGAACATCCAAAAGAAGAAGAAGGGGAGCCCAATGATGTCTTCCCCTAGACTTATATAGAACTAGAGGTATTTTTGCAACCACCCTGCAGACCATTAAAAAGAAGAATGATTTAAGGCACTTTAACCTGCATATGGTATTACTTTTCACATCTGGAAGCTACAGTTTATGCATGTCCACCTCAGGTACTTCTGGCTCACAAGCCATCCCTACACTAAACCAACATCTATACTAATGATATCACAACCCTAAATTGATATACCAATAAAATCACAGCTTGTTTTCCTTTTTTTGGTTTGCAAGCCTTTGCTTTCCCTCCTCAGTTCGCATTTGTTGCTCTCAATTTTATCATTATCACATTTATTGTGAAATGGAAAAACGGTTCAGGGCGGGCGGGGAGGGAATTATATTTGGCACTCTGGATATGACCACAGACGCCTGATGCTTAAGGTTTGTCCTGTTAGTCTTCATCATCATCCCTCCTGCTGAGAGCTGCAGCCTACCTGAGGCTCTCACACATGTGTACATACAAAGAACACACTGCTGTTAGTGCTGAATTATTGAGCAGAGAGCGACAGGGACTCACAGAGCATGTACACCAGGAGGGGGTAATAAGACACCAAGGAGAGCTTTAGGTACATGACTGCAAACAAACACACACACACACACACACACACACACACACAGCTGCCAGCATAAGCTAATCCTTCTGAGGTTTATCCAGTGTTAGGGGACACAAAATATATGTCACACATCAGTATTAAGACCCAGAACAGAAGCGGTGTTTAAGTGCACACAAGCATGGGCACATGCGCGTGGGCACATGCGCGTGGGCACACACACACACACACACACACACACACACTATCCATAAAAAGAATCAAAGATGATCCAGCATGAGGAGATGGTGTCAGGTCTGTGACATCATATCCTGTCGGTGCAGATGCAGCTCCAAAACGCTGACACAGAGCGCATTCAACACTGTAGCAACAGTATGACTAGTATGACTAGGAGACACACACACACACACAGACACAGTTGTGTTCCCCTTTCTGCTGATGCATCAGGTTCAAAGATCCATCAGCAGCAGCCCTGGTTAATGTGTGGCTGCAACATGGCCGACTCGGATCACTGAGTCCTGTACCAGCCTGCATCCCAAGCCTGTGTGTGTCTCTGGGTTTAACGTCCGGTCCAAAATTTGTGGCTGTTCTGGCACAGAAGCAGACCAGACAAGCTAACGGTCTAGCATCATTACACAATGTGACGGAACTTCCTTCCTATTCAGGGGAAGTTCTTCTAATCTGTGTGCTGTTAATCCCAATCTGTGTCCGCCCTGTTTGTCTCCCTCCAGGCTGCTGTCCAAACAGGCTCAGCTCACTGCTCGCAGCAGGAAACCAGAGAGGGCAGACAGATGCTCACAGGGGCTGGCTGTCAAGAGATTTGGGAGGCGTGGACCTGTGTTTCTGTTGCTATTTGAATGAGGAGGAGAAGGAGTAAGGAGAGGAAGTGGGAAGGAGTCTAATGTGAGGTAGAAAAAGGCTCGCACGTGCATCGGTGATACTGCTGTTGCTGCAGCTGCCAAGGGAATGAAATTCCTGCAGTCTGTTAAAGCCTTGCTGTCATCCACAAGAAAATCCCCTTCACGGCTACAGCTTAAGGTCACCTTTAAACAGCTCAGCAATCCTAAGTCACTGTAGAAGCCCCCATGTAAATATCCCACACAACAGAAAAGCCTCTAGGAAAACAAACAAGAAAACACAAGGAGACACTAAACTAATGTAAATTCATTCAACAGCAATACTACTGCACTGACTTCGTAGGAAAATCAGAAACATCTGTATGCACAAAATTCAAGGAAAAACCAACACAAAGTGTCTTAGTAAGGCGATGAGCCACCACTTGCTGCCAAACCAGACAGGCTAGTCTTGAGTATTCCAGAAACTGCTGATTTTCTGGGATTTTCCCACACAACATGCTCTAAGGTTTACAGAGAATGGTCTGAAAAAGAGATAAAATATGTGGTGAGCAGCAGTTCTCAGGATGGAAATCCCTCGTTGATGCCTGAGGTTAAAGGAGAATAGCCAGGCTGCTTCGAGCTGATAGGAAGACAACGGTAACTCAAATAAGCGTCTCTCAATGCACAACACAAAGACCCTGCCAAGTACCTCTCCTGACAACCAGGAATGGGAAAGTCAGGCTACAATTCACACAGGCTCACCAAGACTGGTCGACACAACTATGGAAAACATGGCCTGCTCTGATGAGTCTATCAACAATTCAGCCTGCTGGACTGGGTAATGTGCCATGTCATAAAGCTCAAATCCTCTCAAACTGGTTTCTTGAACATGACTCATCAGGTGTATCTGACATCCCCGTATTGATGTTGCTCCTGGATCCTGGATCCTGTTCCTGGATGTTGCTACAGGTTGTCTGCTGATAACTACGCAGAAAAAAAATGACTGCAGTGTTGAACCTGGACCAACACTAATTATGGGTGAAAAACAGGAACAACACTAATACAGGGATATCAGATCATGCACACTAACAGTCACCAGACCTCAATCCAACGGAGCACCTTTGGAATGTGGTTGAACGAGAGATTCACATCATGGATGTGCAAGCCAGCAAAACTGGAGCTACTGTACGATGCTGTCATGTCAATATGGACCAAAATCTGTGAGGAATGTTTCCAACACCTTGTTGAATCTCCGCCATTAAGAATTAAGGTAGTTCTGAAGGCAAAGCGGGGGTTCAAACCCGTTACTAGAGAGGTGTACTTAAGAAAGTGGCTGATGATTGTGTATCTATTTTGCAGATAAGTCAACAGACAGGGCCAACATTGGCCAATATTAATAACTGGCTAATATTTTAATGCATTGCTACCTCTAAAATGACAAGTGCACCCATGCCATACCAGTAAAATCCCACCCATAGCATATAAACTACTTTTGCTATTTGAACACATTTTGAATATATATTTTACACATAATTTTGTCAGCTCTAGCACAATCCTCAAGTCTCTGCATGTTTTGTTATGGAATAACTGAATAAATGAAAGGAGTGTACAGTCATTTCCATGGGAATCTGACAATGCGATACCAAAGATGAGAGCAACAACAATGATTACAGCTACTCAAAAAGCTCTTAAAACCCCGAAAAGTCTCTCTCAAAACATTACGAAAATGCTACACTTGATGTGCTGATACCACAAAGCACTGATTTAAAACGACTACAATCATTTATGTGTGTAATTTCACAGATTTAAAATATATGTAGACAGGCAGAACTAATGACGAGAGACCGAAGTGGGTATATAAAAGCTGTGAAAATGACTGAAAGGATAAAACGTGTGAATTGTGAGCTAACTAAAAGTTCTCAATATTTGGTGTAAACAGTTATCATGGTTATCATGCTAGCTAAAAGTAATCCCTATCAAGCTGAAACAGCTGAACATCTTGTGTAAGCGGAAAATTCAGCTGCTATAAAGTCATTATTAATAGTACTCGGTGCTTTATTACACAGCGATGCCACAGCACAAAATCCATTGACGTGATTAAAGCCCCCAGCTGAGCAGCCACAGAGATCCGACAAGCCTCCGCAGGAATACTACGGTAATAGCAACAAAGAAGAAGAATGTAGAAAGCGGTCAGCACTCAGGCACATTTCAACTCCCTGGTGTAATGCCATTTGAACGCTGCCCCCGAGCGCAGTAAGGTCACCGTAAACTCTCCGAGCAGCCCCGTTTGTAGACACAAGCCCGGATGGATATTACTGAAATATCACTCAGACGAACAAGACAAAAACCGTGTGTACTCACGTGCCGAGGACTTCTTTAAAATCAAAAATCTTCTTAATGTCGTCGACTTGTTTTTTCCATGTTTCTCCTCTTCCCATGGTGTCTCCGTTCTCCCGAGCCATGGCTTTGCTTTGCCGGCCCAAGTCCGACCCCGACACTGGGCTACGGGAGGAAAGATGCGAAAATAAAATAAGACTACAGGAGGAGGGGGGCGTGGTAGTGGGGAAGAAGACAAGAAGACGCGGGCTAGAGTGTTAGGGGTTTGAAAGTCCTGACGGTCTGGGCTCCGCTGCTGCAGGACCATGTGAGTCCTCCTGCAGGTTACCGTGTTCCCGCTACCTCCTCCTCCTCTTCTTCTTCTTCTTCTTCTCTCTCTCTCTCTCTCTCTTTACCCGCTCCCCGGCAGCCTGAACAGCGTCTGTGTAAATGTAGACAGAAGAAAATAGAGCTTCCGCCACGGGATTTCAAAATAAGAGCACGTTGCTTGACAAACCATAATTTAGCTATACTGGAATAATATTTTTTCTTGCGACTGCCACAGCTAGTATTATTAATCAGCCCCTGAATCCCTAAGCTAACAGTAAACTCAAAGCATGGGCTCTATGAAGAGGGGAAATCATTTGCTGACGCCATCAGTCTGAATTGCTTCATTAGCTTATAGTATGTACAAAGGAAAAAAACGAGAAAAAACTGTAAAACAAAATAAAACAAATGGAATAGCCTAATTTTCTGGATTTTCATCAGTGGGGCCAGGGGTGGTAAATAAATTAATCAGTCTAAAAAGAAAACTCTTCCAGATTTAAAAAAACAAAAAAAATAACCTATGATTTAAATAACCAATTTTCTGGGATTTCAGTCAAATAAAATGGAAACTCATACTTAACTTTCACCAAACTGATTAATCATGCTTCACTCTTGATAGATTTAGAATGATTTATTTCACTTTACTCAAGTTTTTCAAACGTTTGTTTTATTTTGAAGACAGCGCTTCACAACTTCTGGTATGAGTTTGTCACGCATCTCCAACTTGATGGCTAATCTGTTTCCACCTGCAATTCGATAAACGCCTTTAACAAATGGTGAACGGTAATTGGTGAACACCCCCCAACGAAAACGTGTCGGGGGGGGGGGGGGG
>VVHJ01026656.1:25168-42276 GCA_015107715.1 Tylochromis polylepis
ATAAAACTGTTGGGGGGGGGGGGGGGGTTCCCACTTTTGCACAAAATATCTAGTGTGTTCAAATCCACTTCTTTGCTTATACGATTGTGATTATTTTTTTTAACAACTGCGTCCAAGTCATACTGTGGCAGTAAGTGTTATGACACTAAAGACAGCCGGTGGGATGCTGCTCCTTGCACCCTGCTACTTCTTTTGAGCAGCAAATTCGCAATGCGCCAGCATTATGACAACAGCTATCATGTATTCATCACCGTGTGGGATCCCTAAAGGCGTCCATGTAGCTCAGCGGGGCGCCCGGGGATCAGCGGGAACCCCAGCTGCAGCAGCGTGCCCACCTAAGTTAAAGTGGTCCTCATAACACCTGGATTACAGAACGAAATAGCGGTGATCCCCGGGCTCTGACAGCTGCAGGGGCTGAGGTCAGCTCAGGCCGCGTTACTGCCCACAACACACACGCGCCCGCACACACTAGGTTATGTTTGTACTATAAGGAGACAGAGAGAGAGGGAGGTGGAGGACAATGTGTTGCAGCTTCAGCTGCTCATGAGTATTCCGGCTGCAAACTACTGCAGCTCTTCCTCAGCAGCATCCGAGGAAAACTCCTCTCCCCCCACACTTCTGCCCCCCTCATCCTAGTCTTTTTCTCTGAGTCAGCAAATCTGACCTCCCCTGGTGAAAGATGATTACCCGGCTGCAAAGGGAGGGAGGATCTGAGGTGGGTGTTAGAGAGATGGCTAAAAAAGAAGATGAAGGTCAAGGAAGACGAATGGGGCCCACTTACTGCCTGCAGCTTGAATACTGACATTTTAAATGCAGACACGCGCACACGTACAGAAATCATTTGCCTGGCTGAGAAGCTGATATACATATTTCCTCTCATGTCAAACCCTCCAACGATTTCACACTATGAAATGGCTTGTGTTAAATGATCCACTCCCAGCCCCCACCCCCAGTACAGCTTCCATCCTACCTGACATCTAACTTGAATGTAATGTGTGGATAGATGAAAGCAGCTGATGCTATACTGAAATGCTGTCACTGTCTACCATATTAAAGAGCTGGGGTTGACACATTTGCTTAGGTCCCAACCAAAGAAGCTGGATTGTGTGGTACTAAACATTATCGTCTTTGGAACAATAGGTCAGGGTTTGAATCCTGGTCAGGGAATGCATTCAGTAAGAGTATCCACATAATACTATACTAGCTTGGATGTCAGCTGTTGAGTAACTACAATAAACTTAAAAGAAGTACGTCTCAAACAAGGCATACACAGACTTGATGAACTGGCAGCTGACCCAATGACAGGGGTTATATGCAACACATGGGAACTATGGAATAGCAGAAAACAAACATCCATAATGACTGAGAAGCACTTGGCAGCTCAGTGCCATAACACAAATAGAACACAGATATTACTGAAGCTGGAGCTCCAGAGGTTACTGTACAGCATTTAGCATGAGCAGCATGGATATGATAAGGTAGCCCTGGTAAAGGACAGCAGTGTAACTGAAGCACATGATGCCCAACCACTTGCAAGGAGAGATGCTAAGGATGAAAATTGACACCAGAATGAATGTAGCAACCAAGGCGATGACACCCTGCAGAAATAGACTCATCAGACCAGGCAACATTTTCCAATCTTCTGCTGACGAGTATGAACTGTAGCCTCGGTTCTTAGCTGACAAGGGTGACACCTGGTGTGGTCTTCTGCTGCTTTGAGGTTCAGTGTATTGTATACTCAGAGACACTCTTCTGAATACCTTAGTTGTAACAAGTGGTTAACCGAGTTATTATTGTCTTCATATCAGCTCAAAGGAGTTTGCCCATTCTCCTCTGACATCTGGCATCAAAAAGAAATTTTCGCCCACAGCTACTGCTCACTGGATATTTTCTCTTTGTCCAGTCCATTCTGTGTAAACCCCAGAGGCAGGTGTGAGGGAAAATCCCAGCAGATCAGTTTCTATCACCCTTTTTCTGATGCTCGGTTTGAACTTCAGCAGGTTGCATTGACCATGTCTACCCTGTGTCACATTTCAGCAGACAAGCTCGTCCTCAGTCGCAGGTCAAACTGGATGTTTACAGACACGTTTCAGTTTCATAACGATGACAAGTGGCAAAGCATATTCACAATATTTGTGTCATGCACACTGTTGCCCATCCACAGTGGTTTACCTGGAGAGCTGTACCTCTGACACCCACTCTTTCATCTCCCCATAATTGCTCCATCAATCCAGTGAAGGGGAAAAGGGAAAAAAGGAAACAAAGAACTGCCCTGTGTTGTGCATGCGCAGCTCATTTAGCTCTCGGGGTAATGAGAGCTGTTGCGTAAAAGCGCAATCAATTTCTAATGTGCTGGTTTACAGTGCCCACCAGACTGACAGCCGAGTCAATACACGACAAAGAAGTTTAATGGTGTTCTTTGGAGCAACAGTCTACAGCGATGCGTGATGAGGGGAGAAAAAAAAAATAACAGGACTCCAAATGAGCGCCGGGAGCAATGACTGTGTCAAAACTGCTCAGAGGAAATTGGCAGGGAAAGATGGAAGAGCTGGGATTTCTGGCAAGAAAATTAAAGGTGACTCAGTGATGAAGGGCTTCAGTGTTAAATAAAGAAGTCTGTCAGCCCCATAGGTAAAGAAACAAACTGACACTTGTGTGTGTGTGTGTGTGTGTGTGTGTGTGTGTGTGTGTGAGAGAGAAGATCAGACTGATTTCAAACCCAGAGAGACTGTTTTTGAGATGTGATACAGATACATAGACTACTTCACAGGCTCAAAGTATAAAAGCAGACATTCTTTACATTGTTAATGAATATATCATTTTACAGTAACACAGTCCCCACCCCCACAAAAACTGAAATAACCAACCTCTCGACACGGCAGAGGCCTCTATTAAGATCGGCAATAAGGCGCTAGGCAGTGTCAACGGAAAATGAGTCCCTAAGGAACTGGTAACATGATCCGCTAATTTAACATGTTCCATTCGACTAATGTGAAGGAGCTATTTAGGAAATCCCGGGTACACCGCGTACCATTCTGAGATTTAAAAAAATAAAAATAAAAACACAGAATAAACCGGTGCTAAAACAGAAGGGAGGGTGAAGAGTCACTTCATGCAGACTTTATATGGCGAGCTGATGACACTGATGTCACTGTGGAGCATTCTCCTGCTCTTCCTCCTCCTCCTCTTCAGACTCTTCCTGTTGGCTTTTCTTCTGTGAACGGGAGAAAAAGGAGAGGAGGGTTTAACCCTTCACTGCAGTCTTCTGACATTTTACATTAGTGTAGTGTTTGTGTCGAGTATAAAATGAGAAATTAGTACTTTTCTTGTACATTTTTTTATGGTAATGCCAATCATATGATGCAGAGTGCTTTTTGATTAAAGTTAGGGGAAGATCGCAGTAACAGAGTCAGCACCAGATGAGCTCAGCATGTCCAGTGGTTACTGATGGGATGCCCTCTAAAGGTCCCAGCTGGTAGTTCAATGGTGGTCAGTCAGTGGTCAAACTTTGGAGAACCTGGGCTACATGCTGGTGCAAGAAGTTGAGTTTTTTCTGCTGCAGCCCTGCAGCTGCTAGCTTAAAGCTGATTTTAAAACGCACTCACTATGTCTTTTGTTTCAACACCTGAATGGCAAACAGGATGTGAACATGTTGTCAAGCATAAACGCGACTTTCCAGGACCTACCAGCTTGAGGAAATCGATGAGTTTGTATGCATCCTCTCCTGTGGAGAGGTCAACAAAGTCCCGCGGAATTCTGTAGCTCAGACAGGGGCTGGGCTGCACCGTCACCTCGCTGGTAGTGTAGCGGAACGCCGGGCCTTCCTGCACAGGTCCACAGACACACTGAGCATTCATTATGACTCCCAAGTGTGTTGGAATACGGGACATACTGTATGCAATGACTGACCTGCTGCTCTGCAACCTCTCCAGACGTCAGCTCGCCCCAGGTGAACAGCAGTGAGTCTGTCACCTCTCCAAATGGGTTCAGGTCGATGAGCCACACCCTCCCCTTTGACACACACAAAGACACACACTACATGTAAATGCAGCTCAGAAAGTGTGTGTGTGTGTGTTTGGGTTTGTTTTTTTTAAATCAAGAAAAGCGATCATTATTGAGTTACCTGGCTGTCTCTGTAAACATCAAACACAACTGTAAAGTAGAAAAAAAACATCTGAATGAATGATCATTTAACATTTATACTTAATGTCTAGCACAACTTCAAAAAGTAAACTTTTAATGCCACCTGACATTAAACATTAAAATCACAATTAAGTGAAATGTCATCAGTCTTCCCTTTCATTTCCCTCCTGCCTAAATTACCCCATTTTTAACAGTACATATTTAATGACTTTCATAACTTAAAACTCTACAAAAAGTCTGTTTCTGTGCGAGGAGAACTGACGATATTGTAAAAACTGCATTAAACTTTACATGTACAGGGAAAAATAAAAGCAGGCTGATGCTCACAGTCTTCATCCAGGAAGTTGTACTGGACGTGCTGGCTGAAGAAGTCCTGAATGGCTTGGCTTATCTGCTCCTCCTGCTTTAGGATGTGCTGGTAATACTGCGTGTAGTCTCTCTGGGAGATAGCTGGGAGATCACACAGACACGTCGTCAGCACACTTTAGATTAAATTTTATAATTGGTTCTAAATTAGCCTCCTGAATAACTGTACAGAGAATTTTTAAAAATAATTCCCATCTCACACATGAAGCGTGCTCTCTTTATGTCCATTTGCAGCCACTCGGTGGCTAACGTGGTCAAATGCAGTGCAGATGTGCAGATATTTTTGGGCAATACTTGTGTAAAAGAAGAAGCGGGACAGTTTTTACCGATCAGTTTGTTTTCTTTGACAAAGCAGCGAAACTCGCTGCCAGGAATCAGCTCACTCCACTTCCTCAGGACCAGCTGAAGACAGAAGACACAAGTGTTAGAGTGTGAGACAACCATTAAAGAGGAGTCACTGGCGCTAGTAAGCCAACATAAATACTTAAATGCAGCAGCAGATTTGCTGATAATACAAGGAACCCCAGAGAATGTGTTAGCGCTCTGTATGCAAATTACTGCCCTCACTCCCAGCCGAACCAGTATGCAGGGAAATTTTCAGATGACATCATTATTCTTAGTTTACTTACATGCAAGTCTGACATTTTGAAGCTATAAAGCAGGACTGGACAGGCTTGTGAACTGGTGTGATGAGTATCACTTGCACATTATCATTAAAAAACAAACAAACAAACAAACTGAAGAAATGATGGTAGGTGCAGGAGCCTTTGGAGATCAGACCTCTGTAATTGTTTTATTTGATTTTATTTAGTTGCACTACAGTATTTTTTTAACCTGGTCCTGTTATGTGCATGTAATTTCACTGAACAATGCATATAAACAATAAAAGGGTGTGAATATTACTGTACACAGCAATGACATTACACAGGTTACTTTGTACAAACACACTGAAAGTGCGTTTACTTGGCTCATAGATGTGGACCGTGATTGTAAAGCAATCAATCAGGATCTCCATTTCCTTGGAGACTCCAGGATTTTGGTTCTGCTGCGATGTCTTTTTTCTTTTTCCCTTCCTCCCCATCATGGTTCTATGGAGTCACCTCTAACAGCTGTAATAGTCAAGTTTTTAAACTTGACTGTTTAAATTTTAGTTAAATGGCAGGAAAGATCATAGGAACAACCTCCCCAACATTTTTGTATTTTCACTCACTGTTTGGCAGGATTTTAGCTGATCCTTCACATGACTGAACTCAGAGTTTGTGCTAATAAACTCTGGTAGGAAGTACAGACTCCCTTTGTGTAAGCATACCAGCTATAAACATTCATTTTTCCCCTCTGTCAGTTAAACTGATAAATAAAACAGCTCATGAAGAACAGACAGAGAGGATTTGAGGCAACTCTTTTAAAAAAAAAACTCTTTAGCTGTTGTTTACTTCAACTCTTTCCCTCCTTAGACAAGTATTAAGGATAACCCTTGTTTCTCTCATCTGAACTAAGATGTTTCTGTTGTATTTCAGGCCTCCTTCCAGAACTAAATGACTGGGTGTGCATTAGAAGTTAGTGAGGGTGATTTTTGCCTGTATAGCTTACCTGGACTACCCTCTGGAAAAACACAGAAGCCAATCTAATAGTTGAAAAACTCCATCTTTATTGATATAAACCGAGGTGTCAAAACTTATTGAGGGTGCAAGGGAAGTCAGAGAATGTCGCTACTTGCTGCTCTCGTGTTTGTCTGTTTTTTGATCCAGCGGTTGCCTGACAATTACTAACTAAATCTTATCATCAGTCATATGCAAACAGCCTAATGGCCAACACAGGATGACTCACTGGGTCGCAAAAACAAGACTCATAGCATAGAAGCCTGTACAAAAATGACCTCTCTTGACTTATGACCTCAGTCAATGCTTTTCTGGTGAGTTTTCAGTCTCAGTCGCTAGCTACTGAATACAATGTAACATTTGTTTTTATGAAATTACTGTTGTATTTGGAGTCAAACAGATCATAAAGAGCAGGGTATGTTTTACAAGTGGCTACTGTATGAGTCTGGAAAGTCCTCAGGTTTTTTAGTCAGAGCCAGCTCTTCCTCATAATCTCCAAAACTAAAATAAACCTGGGGTTATAATAACAGGTGCTGTCACAATGCAAAGAGGCTAATCAAACACACGATGATGACTTTTTCTTTCTGAAAAAGTTGAGAAGTGTAAATGGTGAAATTTTTGTGAAACCGTTTTACTCCAGTTTTCTGAATCCGCCTTAATTCTTAATCTTTGCATTTATCTGTTGGGTTCTCAAAATGCCAACTTTGGGAGCCAGCGAGTGACTGAGGTGCCATAAAAAGACACATTTGTGTTCATAAAGTGTCTGTTCAGAAAAGGGTGGTTTTACTGTTATTTTTTTCTAGGTTTTATTCTTCTTAATCATAAAGAGAGATGGTATTTCTTGACTCCAGCTATATTTGTTATTGTCAGGGGGATTTATTCTGCTGTGACGGTTCAAACAGAAGAGCTACAACTGAACAGAAACGCTCTCTTGGTCTCGCTCTGAGCTCTGTATTACAGTGGAACAGCAGTATTACACTGCTTCACCCATCATCCTCACCATATGCTACTAGCAGCTGCCACTGGCCCTCGGGCCATACTTTGGCAATCTTTTAACAGCGATGAGAACCACTATGAGGTGATTTAAGTGCTCGAATAATTTTAGTTATTTCCATCACGACGCGGGATCAGCAACCAGCAGAAGCCTGAGGGTTTTTTGTTCTATCAGTCCTTTTAAACAAGCTAAATACTCAACAGCACCTTCAATATTTGCATCTGTTCAACTGCTCATTAAAACAATTATCTAATCAGCCAATCACATGACAGAAATGCATTTAGGCATGTAGACATAGACAAGATGGCCTGCTTATATTCAAACTAAGCAAGGTGATTGAAATGACTTTGAATGTGGCATGGTTGTTGCTGCCAGACAGGCTAATCTGAGCATTTCAGAAACTGCTGATCTACTTTTTTGTTGTTCCAGATTTATATTGTATTATATTTTGTGAAGATGTGTAAAGCAAGAGTAAATCAAGCCTCAGGGTAATGACAAAAACAGCAATAACACAAAAAACACATTTGGAGACTATTCTCTTAGCATGTGCTGCAGTGCTATTATGTGTACAACCTTCTTTATGAAGGAAAAAAAAAGTATATACCTCATATTTGATGACCGGGTCTGGGGAGTCCTGGTCGCTGCATTGAAGGAATCTGAACATGGAAATGGTAAAAAAAAATAAATTAATAAAGACATGACAATGTGTGTTTTTGTACAACCAGTCACCACTGCCAGTTCAAATGGGCCTGCACACACTGCACCAGGTGTTTATCCTTTTCCTTTTTTTGTTTACGATTGTGATGTTGTTGTTACGCAGCGGGACCTACGGCTGTGCGAGGTCATGCGTGATGAAGTCGGAACTTTTGAAAAGCAGAAATATATCACTGAGGCTGCGACACTGCAGGGAGCTGTTCAGAGCGATCCAGTTCGCATCCTGAAGAGAAGGGGAAGCAAACATGCATCTTAAGTTACAGTGGATATAAAAAGTGTGCATTCACCTGTTAAAATGACAGGATTTTGTGCTGTTAAAAAAATGAGACCACAACAAATCATTTGAAAACTTTTCCCACCTTTAATGGGACCTATACCTACACAATTCAATTAAAAAAAAAAGAAAAAAAAAAAGCTTTTACCTGGAAAAAAAGAAAAAAAGTACAAGAAGCTGGTTGCACACCCTTAAGCTAATACTTTGTTGAAGCACCTTTTGATTTAATCACAGCTTTCAGTCTTCTTGGGAGGCTGCCAAGAGACCTACATGTACTGCATGTTACAATCTCCCAGATTCTCCATATGCCCAACTGTCCATATGTCTTGACCATGAGGTAGGAAAGCCTTTTCTTAGAAAGAAAAACATCCAAGCCAGGCTACCGTTTGCAAAAAAAAAATACTTCACATCTCCCAAAAGCATGTTGGAAAATGTATTACAGTCTGATAAGACTAGCTGGCCACAATTCCAAAAGGCATGTTTGGTGCAGAAACCATGGTGAAGCATGGTGGTGGCACTATCATGCTTTGGGGTTGCTTTGCTTCAACTGGAAAAATAGCATTAATCAAGGTGAAGGGGAATTATGAACACTTTCAAATACAAGTCACTTTTAGCCTAAAACCTTCATGATAACAAGACAACGAGCCTAAAATAAATTCAAATAAAACATAAATTCGAATGGCCAAGCTGGATTTTAGATCTAAATAGAAAATCTGAGGGGAGATGTTAAGGGGACTGTGCAAAAGAGATGTCCTCGCAATCTGACAGATCTCAATTCAATTCAATTCAATTTTATTTATATAGCGCCAAATCACAACAATAGTCACCTCAAGGCGCTGGAGCGGTTTTGCAAGGAACAGTGGAAAAATGTTGCCCAGTCAAGGTGTGACATGCTGATAGACTGAATGTTGTGATTATATCAAAAGTGCTTCAATAAAGTATTAGGTTAAGGGTGTGCGCACTTGTGCAACTAGCGTATTGCACTTTTTTTGCCCCTTCCTTACAGATTTATTTGGTTTTCACTTGAATTGTAAAGGTTACAGGTCACATCAAAGGTGGGAAACATGATTTACTGTGGTTTCGTCACAAAAACCTGGCAGGACTGTATGCCCTCGTCCTTAATAAATAATTCATGAGGTATTTAGGTGACAAACAGAAGCTGCTCATGCTAACACACTCCAGTCTGAAGCAGAGGAAAGCAGTGTTTTTACCCGTGGTGCACTCCAGTTGAGTTTAGGGAATACACGCCCACCCAGGCTGTTTATGGCCTCCAGCACTTTAGAGGTGAACTCTGGAAACTCAGGAGCCTGGCAGACACATGATATTTCAGGCTGTTATTCCCACCTTCTTAAAGCAAAATGATGCTACAAGCTTAAAGGTGAAGTCATGCACATTTATTACATAGATGCAACCTGATTTAAAGAAGAATGAGTTCACCTTTTTACTAGGCTTAAATATTTAAGCATATATATATATATATATATATATATATATTAACATAACAGCACACACATATAAAGAGAAATATACATGGAGGTAACGTGAAGCTAAAAAACTGATACTGGGCAAATTTTTAGCAAAATGGTTTTGCATAATCATCCGAATTCACTGTCCTTGGTTTAACTGTAAATATATAATAATGAATACATACCATCTCCTTTCCTAACATCTTAGATGTAACAGAAAACCTTACAAATGGGGCGCACTTGGACCCATTAATGATACTTACAGTGACTGTTGTAGTTGTTTCATCGTCTGACCACTAGAGGGGAGGAGAGAGTGAGAAAGATTGGCAAGGGAAAAACAAATAGACTTGGAAAAATAACAGGAAGACTTCGAAGGTTTGATTTTCACAGTTTTTACAGACATAACTGCAGTGATAATATTCAAATGCATATATAGTAATGGTCATTAACTGTGAAGGAAAGTTGATGTTTATTTTTATGCATGTTTGATGTATTTATTTACAAAATGTACTCTTAGTGTTTGCTGATGGACAATCTCTAAACTTAAATACCTTATTATATGCATTCACGTGCTGTTTAAACTATTGAACTAAATAACATTAAATCTTTCCTTCAATTAGTGTAAGTATATCTGAGACCTTCCAGTGGTAGAAAAAGTGCATAGATCCTTTTTACTAAATAATTACTTGAAAATTTGGTCATGCTTCACATGAGCATCCACCACTGTAACAGCATATATGTGACACCAAAGACACGAAAGCTTAATATGTCCCATTTAAGGTTTTAAATTTGTTTCAAACTTATTTAACCCATATTCAGTGCGATAGTTTCATCTATAGCTTTGCTTCATATGTTTGTAGTATTTCTCTTCTGTGAGACCCACACATCTCTAAAAAATAAAAATTAAAGCCAGCTTTTCATGAGCTCATTAAGTGTCAGCTTTCTGACATTTTCCAACTAACCTGAAAACGAGTTTAAAAATGGTTTAGAAATGGGACAGTTTTCCCGACCCATAAAGAAACACTTGTGCCTTCAGTTTACATTCAACAGTCATTTTCATCACACTTGGAGTACTTCAGACTTTGTGTTGGTGCTTTACGAAGAATAGTCATCCCTTATTTTAGGAATGCTCTGAAACTGAGAGCAACAATCAAGTTATGATCTTTGTTACGTTCTTCCAATCTCGAAAAAAGTCTCCCTCTAAAGTGGCATCTTACCTGAATGTCTTCCTCTGCATCTGAGTCGCTGTTGTTAGTGTGTGTCTGCTGTGTGTTGTGGTCACTGGAGAGACAAGAGAATGAGCAAAAGTGTAAAATCAGAAGAGACAGCATGTAATCTGTGAGCAACTTTCATAACGCTCAATTAAGTTTAAATCATGATTTCCAAGGCAGAACACATTTGTGAAATTTCCCATAGGAAACATGACCGTCTGTGTGTGTGCACGTAGTCTGATACCTCCCAGAGACTACCAGTGTCCCATCGTCCAGTAAATAGTCTATTACATTCTGAGGCAGTGGAAGAATCAGACTAGAAAACAAGACGAACAACATCACGTATATAATACACAGAAAACAACAAAATATGTGAAATGAAGGTACAGTAATAGAAGAAGGATGCACTATTTACTATTTACACTCATGAAGACAGAAAGGGCAGCTCTCTGCTTTTGTCTGTCGGCTAACGTTAGCAGCCGGCTAACTGACCTGTATTTTACAGCAACAATTATGAAAACGCTCCGTGGAATTGCTCTACAAACGTTAGCCGTTTACCTTTTAATCGTATGTTTCTTAAATATCGGATACCAAACCGAAAACTGGCAGTTGACAACTTGCTCCTTCTTCATGCTGCAATATCCTGTAAAGGAAACGAGTCCATCAGTAAATAACTTCCGAATCTCTTTTAGAAACGCATTAAAAATCTGGCATGATATTACACTCAATTTTCACTGTTATGAATCGATTTTAATGAGTTTAATTTTACGCAGTAAACAGTGAAAATAAATACATTTGCTAGCTGTTGGTACAATTAAAAATCATGTAATAAATTTTCGCTCGGGGAATCATTTTCATGGTGCACATGTAGGCGTGCAGTGAGTTGACGGAGATCGTTTATTAAAAAATGACCTTACTGTGGATTTCTTAAACGACAACCGTAAACATGAAAAAAAAGAAATATGACTTAATTAATCTATCTTACGTTGTGAGTAATAAAAAAGAGAATAACCCGGATTCATATATAGATGTATTTTCTGTGAAATGTCTTAATTTTTTTTTAACTGCAAACAAAGCCGACCATTAAAACTAGAAAAAGGTAATTGCTGGATTTGTATTGTAAATATTTCATTAAAAAATGTGAACATTGAAACTGTTTATTGAAATAGATTTTAGTCTCTCAGTTCCTCCCAGTATTGCGCTATAAACGGTGTAATAAACTTCGGTGACGTTTGTTGTATCAGGAAGTGGCAATAGAGTGACTCATCACCACTTCTGTACTCTCTCTACTAATAGACACACAGGAAAGTGAGTTCACGTGAGTTCATTTGAGTGTTTTTTTCCCCCTTCTTTTTACTAATTTACCGGATTGTTAAAAGTTTAAAATAGTCGAGTTCCGGCAGTTTGTAACACTGTGAAGGGCAAAGCAGATACCTGCCGTTAAATAAACAAATAAACACAGGAAAGGACAGCTAAATGCGGAAAGGTAGGGGGGAAATTGAACGGTCTTGTGGTTGCCTGGCTCTGGCAGCTAATTGAGTTGCTCATGACCTGAAACGTCTCTTCAGCGTTTAAGCACGGGTCGATACAACTGCTTTATTTTCTGTGCCCAGGTCGTAGAAGGCTTTCTGACTCGTCTTGCCTTCATTTTCAGTCGGACAGTAACAATGAGCAACCACGAAGAATCCAAAGACACTGCAGCTCCTCACATAGTGAAAGAAGAGGTGTGTGTGTTTAAATGTTTGAATGATGTCGTTCAGGAAAAAAAAATGTCCGTGCTAGCGGTACAAAATTGCTATAGAGTACATTCACTATATATTGGCTTCACTTGTGTAATATAAAAATTATGTTCTACAGTTTAAAAGTAGTAAAGTGTCTCTGTGGAGCTTCCAGTGCTAAGTTTTGTTGCTTCTGTCGTGTTCTTATGTGTGACTCCATGTTAGTTTACTGAGCAGCAAACATGTGATGAGCTCTGTGTGTGTGTTTTCCAGCTTATTGCGGCAGGGAAATGGGTGAAGCTGGAAAAGACTACATATGTGGACCCCGCTGGAAACACCAGGTATTGTTCTATCTGTGGATTTCCATATTCTCTGTGAGATTAATTAATACTGTTAAAGTAGTGGATAGTAATATTAAACACGGCCTGAGTTTAAAATAATTAGTCTATGTGCAGTGACGGGAAGATCTTCTTTATTTAATTCAGAAAGTTGGGAAATTCAGGTGTTTCCCCAGATAATAAATCCAATGTGTAATATGATAGCTTAAATAAAATAGAGTAGCTCAGCAGAATAACACAGAACACTTTGCTGGTCTGTTAAGGTGAAGGTAGAGCCAAGTGTGAAAGCAACACTACCATTTTATTGTTAGCGCTACATTCCTACCCTCACCAACGGTCACGATTTATGGGTAGTGATGGAAAGAATGAGATCGTGAATCCACACTACGGAAATGAGCATCCTCCGAATGGTGGCTGAGCCGAGGGTGAGGAGGGGCTCAGGGTAGAGCTGCTGCTCCTCGACATCGAAAGGAGTCATCTGAGGTGGTTCGCGCATCTGACTAGGATACCTCCTGGGTCCCTTCTAGGCAAGGTATGTCCTACCTTGCCTACCTTGGGTATGTCCTACTTGGAGGAGACCCCAGGGTAGACCTAGGATTTGCTGCAGAGATTAGGTCTCTCAAATGGATTGGGAACAACTCTGTGTTTCCCTGGAAGAGGTGGCTAGGAAGAAAGAAGTCTGAGCATCTCTGCTTGGACTGCTACCCAGCGAACTAAACACAAATAAGCTGAAAACACTCAGTTTCAGACAGGTTTTTTCTGCTCTTGTCTCTGTATGATGTCAGTAGATGGTTATGTAGGCGTTTCACCTCAGGAGCCCCACCCACCAGCTGTTCAAAACTTTTGATTTTGATGGGCAGCCAATCAGAAGAAACGTAGCTTAACTGGAAGAGGAATGATGGTAGAACAGCTAACAGGTCCACTTTAAACTACTTTCGTTACCTGTTTTAAACCTCCAGAACCTGGGAGACTGTGAAACGGACAACGAGGCGGGCCAACACTGAAGCAGATGGTGAGCATATCTTTCATTTTTCTGGTTGTTCAGCTTGTGAAAGAGTTATTGAAAGTGTAAAATTTTTTCTTTTTTTTCCCCTCCAGGTGTAGGAATAATCGCTCTGCTGAAACGGACGCTGCATAAGGACTGCGTAGTGATGGTGAAGCAGTTCCGCCCTCCTCTGGGATGCTGCACTCTTGAGTTCCCTGCAGGTCAGGAGTTTTTTCACTCATGAGCATTTCTGCTGCATTAATGTTCCGGGGTATGTTCTGAGATAATGAAAAGTGCTTAATCATCTCCAAGTTGGCACTTTGTTATTTTTCTGTTGTTTAGGATTGATCGATGAGGGGGAAACTGCCGAGGCGGCTGCACTGAGAGAACTGAAGGAAGAAACTGGTTACACAGGAGAAGTAGTAGGAGTCACTCCAGGTACTATTACACACCACACTTCAGGGATCGGCAGGATGAAGTGTCCATACACATTTTATCTTTGAAAATTCCAATGAGAGCGATAAAGTTTTTAAGTAGACTGATAACTTTGTTTTGGCTAACATTATTGCTGTGCTTGCAGCGACCTGTTTGGACCCTGGTCTCTCTAACTGCACCATTCAGACTATCCTGGTCAACATCAATGGTGATGATGTGGAGAATATCAACCCAACACAGAAGCTGGGTGAGAAAACGTTTCATAATTCAGATTTTTCACCATCATCATTCATTTGTACTCTAACTTGTTTAGGACATAATTCAGTTTACCATGTTGCCTTCATCACTTTTCTTAGATCCACTTAGAATATTCTTGCAGATACAAATAGAATTCCTGTGCAGTAATCTGAAGTCCACATTTTCTATGAACTTGCCGGTGCTAAAATAATTAAACTCTGGTCTAGAGAGAGAACTTGATATCGATCCTTTTTTTGTTTTTTTTACCCTGAGCTATGCTTGATGAGTCACTGTTTCATCTGACATGTTCACGGACAGAACGGACTTCATGTTTGTGGGATTTGTCTCTCTGGAAAACCAGCCTCTTAGATGTGTGACAGTTCACTTCCAAAGCAAGGCAAATACTCTTAATGCAATTTTAAAGGAACAGTATGTAAAATCACACCACTAGATGTCGGTAGATTGCATGTAGGACAAACGTGTGTTAGTCAGCTAAGAGCAATCAAAAACATTAAATTTAGACTGGACCTCAACATGGCCGTGGCCAGCTGGCATGTTCATGTTCATTCTATATTTTAACATAATTGAATAATATCAACAATTAGCAATAAAGCAGGAATTTTTAAAAAAAACAACGGATATTTTGTTGTACATGTACAATGACAATAAAGGGCTGTTCTGTTCTATTCTAAATATTTTGCGATATTTTACATTTTTACCCCTTGAGTCCTGTCAAAAACTCTGGCCACTGTTTATTTGTAGTGAGTGTACTCGGATAGCAAAGTGACCCCAGACTGGATTGACCCTGGTGTCTTTTGCTATCTGAATAGGCCAGCAGTCCACTATTTACCTCAGCTGTTGATATGTGGGGTGAAGAGCTTCCACATCTATTTACACTGGAGGAGGATGTAAAACTTTGTGAAAGGAGTCTGATACAGGTTATGAGTCAGTGAAGCTCACTTCTGTCAGACAGCTGTAGTGAGGTGGATTTTTGAGGATATGCTGAACTTTTCTGTCCGTAAGCACTGCTGTTTTTGTTGCTGTTAGCTGCTGTTAGCCAGTCTTGAAGAGGATGTTACATTGTTGAACTCTGAACTGCAACAATATCAGGAATAAATAAGTATGTTTTGCCCGTTAGTCATTGTTTATTTCCACAGATGACAAAACATAGGTGTGATCCTTCATATTTTGAGTCTGAACGTGCAGGTGCAAGTTAAAATTTGCTTCCACAGCATGCTAACTCCTACAAGTTTTCTTCTCCTGAGCCTCCTGTGTACTACATATGTGGTCGGTCTCTAGCCACATACGTAAAACACGATTAGGTGGAATGGTGATGTCCATCTTGGCCGCTTTATTCCAAGATGGCAGGGCAACATGGTGGCTTCTACAAACTGGTGCCTGCTTATATTTTAAGTTGTTGTAGATGTAACTACACACTAATCAGTACCTTTAAAAAAAAAGAAAAGAAAAAGGCCTTCAAATCTGCACCAAAATGTTATGAGTTTATCTTTACTAATGCTTCACTCAGGTATAAACTTTATTCAGTTATTCACATTATTGCATAATTTAAAAAATAAATTTAAAAAAATACAGTACTCACTCCTATAATTTGCCAATGACTAAATTTCTGCCTAAAACAACAACAACAACAACAAAATAAAAACATTTTTATGCGTATTATTGCTCCTGTAACATGATTTCTGTCAGAGTAGGAGAATATTAGCCTACTTCTTATTAGTTTTTGGTGCTTAAATGAGTTACTGCAATGAGCTACTTTGGCATGGCAGCTTCTATAATCCATTCGGTAGTTGGATCTTCACTGTTTTCATGCAGGCTCTTCTGGGAGTAACAAAAGATATGTGTTTCAATAGTTTATTGAAACACATGGAAAGTATGTTCCTTAACAAGCCTGTGCCCCTTTTCTTTTTTTCTTAACAATTCATCCACAAATGGATGAAACAGGAACCCTTCTATTGAAATTTAGAGGTTTTGGTTATGTTAACATAAAGTTAGGCCAAAATGAGTAGTTGGTTGCTCAGTTTGCCAATTTGTAAACTGAATTTTTTGTGATCTTTTTGTTAAAAATTAACAGTACCTTCATGCCTTCATGTCACTACAGGGAGTGCAGAATTATTAGGCAAATGAGTATTTTGTCCACATCATCCTCTTCATGCATGTTGTCATACTCCAAGCTGTACAGGCTCGAAAGCCTACTACCAATTAAGCATATTAGGTGATGTGCATCTCTGTAATGAGAAGGGGTGTGGTCTAATGACATCAACACCCTATATCAGGTGTGCATAATTATTAGGCAACTTTCTTTCCTTTGGCAAAATGGGTCAAAAGAAGGACTTGACAGGCTCAGAAAAGTCAAAAATAGTGCGATATCTTGCAGAGGGATGCAGCAGTCTTAAAATTGCAAAGCTTCTGAAGCGTGATCATCGAACAATCAAGCGTTTCATTCAAAATAGTCAACAGGGTCGCAAGAAGCGTGTGGAAAAACCAAGGCGCAAAATAACTGCCCATGAACTGAGAAAAGTCAAGCGTGCAGCTGCCAAGATGCCACTTGCCACCAGTTTGGCCATATTTCAGAGCTGCAACATCACTGGAGTGCCCAAAAGCACAAGGT
>VVHJ01026658.1:0-28905 GCA_015107715.1 Tylochromis polylepis
GAAGACTAAATCACACTTCTCTCCCTCTCACCCCAACCGGTCGCAGCAGATGGCCGCCCCTCCCTGAGCCTGGTTCTGCCGGAGGTTTCTTCCTGTTAAAAGGGAGTTTTTCCTTCCCACTGTCGCCAAAGTGCTTGCTCATAGGGGGTCATAAGATTGTTGGGTTTTCTCTGTATCTATTATTGTACGATCTACTGTACAAATATTAAGCGCCTTGAGGCGACTATTGTTGTGATTTGGCGCTATATAAATAAAATTGAATTGAATTGAATTGTGGAGGGCCGCACAAATAACCTGGACTCAGTTCTGCTCGATGTTAATGGCCTCTGGAGCAGTCCCAGTTTCTCACGGCCCTGATCATCGTCGACTGAAGACGATGCAAATATTTACAGGTATAAACGAACAATTTCATCATTGTGTTCGTTCATATGGATCCATTCAAGTCATGTTCTGCTCTGTCCTGACCTAGCTAACTCAAACATGCTGGTAATTAGTTTAGTTTAATTGGTAATAAGGTTTACTGCAAGTTTTTCACGTGTCTGAGAGAACGAGGCGATCGGTTTACTAGTGAACAGTCCATTTGCACTTATTTTGAAAGTCCCGTTGCTGCTAACTAGCTAGCATCGGCGTTTCCTGTCTCGCCACGCGCAGGCTGACCAGCTAATGGGTGGCTGCGGCTCAGGAGGTGGTGCAGGTCGTGTCCTGGCAGAAGGATGGTGGTTTGATCCCCGGCTCCTCCTCGGCAGAGATACTGGTCGCTCCTGATGCGCTCATCACACTGTGAATGTGTGTGTGAACTGTGTCCGTGACTGCTGATATTTCCTACATTGTTTACTGTTACTGTATATGAGGTATGGTTTACATAAGCGTGGGCCTCCTTTGATAGCGGAGGTCAGAGGCCAGACTGTTTCGAGCTAATAAGAAAGCGACAGTAACTGAAGTAACCGCTTGTTCCAACCAAGCTATGCAGAAGAGCACCTCTGAATGCTTAACACGTCAAATCTCGAAGCAGAAAATCACACCGAGTGTCAGCTAAGAACGGAGGCTCACCAGACTGGACGCAAGAAGATCGGAACAACGACGCCTGGTCTGATGAGTCTCGACTTCTGCTGTGACATTCAGATACAGGGTAAGGGTAGGGTAGTGGCAGGTGGTGTCGTGACATCTTTGAACTGGCAACTGTCGTTTTACGTGACTAAAATAAGAATATTTAATTTAACCAAGTAGTATTTCTGCCATAGAATATCAAGGGACAGCAACGTTTAAACATCGTCAACTAGGTGCACATATTCCTACCTGGAGCGCATTAAAAATGCTTTGCGATGATTTGCTGCAGATTTGGGGTCGTAGCGCCTAAACCGTGGAATAATCTAGGCCTGCACATCAGACAGGCTCCTGCTGTCCGTCTTTTAAAGTCCCATCTAAAAACACATTTCTATTCACTGGCTTTTAATACAGCATGAGAGTAATTTGGTGTTTGGTACTAATGTTAGAAGTTATTTGGTGCTAGTTATTTTGTATTTCTGTACAGCACTTGTAATCAGATGTGCTATATAAATAAAAAAAAACCGATAAACGATTCATCTTCTAATCCCATTAATACTTTTTTCTTAGTTAGAAATTCCTAAATCTACATATAAATGTGAAAATATCTGAACTTGAGATTTTCACTGCCAGTGAGGATGTGAATATAAATGTTTAAAGCATCAAGTGCTCCTCATTCATAAACAATCTGTAATACACCTTATTTAAATATACAGCCAGCAAAGTAGCTGTTCCATTACAATCTATAAACAGGTTCATAACTGGCCTCATTTCTTGCCATATTTCCAAATGTTTCTGTTGTCATCAAAGCCAAAAAAACCTCCTCGAGTACATCTTAATCTCAAGTGATTGAACACAGAGAAACATGAAGTGACTGCGAGACATTTACAAAGTGCGCTCGATGTGATGTCAGGTTGCATCACTCCTGCACAAGCTTTCAGGAAACATTTAAAAGGCTGGCCATGTGAGAATGAATAATGCATCCCGGTTTATACAGTTCTGGGTGCATGCACACACGTGCACGTTAACGCCTGTCCTACATTTGGCCCGCTGTTATCGCGGCCATGGAAGCCAGCGTAGGACTTCAAGCAACAGAGAGAGTGCATTATGTGGTAATTTAGCGACTCTGCTGCAGAATTTCCCCCAAGGGAGGCCGAAGACTTATGTCAGCAAAGCATGAGAAATTCCTCAAATTTGGCTTAGCTGAAGGTTGTCACTGGCTTTACAAAGAGTCATCTCAATTGCTGTACTTTCCTTATAATAGTGCCATTTTAAAAATACAGTAGGTGGTGTTATTTATGTAGGACAAATGAAAGAAATCATGTTAGTTACACTACTTTCCATCATTTTCAGTAAATTTTCAGAAAAGCCCTGGAACATCATTTCACTTACTTAAAGACATACTTTGGGCAAATCTGAGCAAATGTATGCTTCTTTTGATTGTCCAGAGATAAAACCTGCTCCGTCCTGTTTTCTAGCTGGCTTTCCTTTTAGCATACACAGATAGATTTGTCTCTTTTTACCATCTTCGTGATAAGCCGAGCCATTTAGAAGCCACTGTGCCTTCACATTTAGCTTAGAGTTGTATGCAACTGTATTTCTAGAGGCGTGACAACCAGCAGCAATGTGGCAACTGGAGATTATGACATGTCCGCGAAACTGTGTGAATTGTGGTGACGATAGGTTAAATTGCAGTTTGCAATGCGAAACGTGCAAGTGCTGGCCAAATTTATCTCAGTTTTAAGCGATCGAGCCCACTGATCAACTCCTTTGAGACTTTAAGCTATGCTAACAGTCTGCTAGCTGTAGGAAAAGCTAGTGGAGAGAAAAACAAGACAAACTCTTTTTCTAAATGTCCCTACCAAACAGTCTGCAGCGTCCCGCAGAGGGACTTCCTGTCGGTTTCTGTCTTCTTCCTGACCAACAGTTTGTTGTGTCAGGCTCGAGTGCCTAACAGCATGTCAGCCCACCCACAGTGTGATCGTGGATCTCTGCATCACATCTGTACCATGCTCGCTGCCCGTGCCCAGTCAAGGTTAACTCATTTCATCAGCACAGTCACAGCTCTTCACCCACACCTTTCTGTAAAGCTCTGGCTGTTCAGTGAACTGTCTTCTTCGGCCTACAGATGCCAGCAGCAATCAGGAGTGTTTCACTCTGAGGTGACCACGTGCACCAGCTCAGTGAGCTGTAAGAAAGGGAGCTTCTCCGAGAGAATCCATGCCACCACGAATTAGCTCTTTGCACAGCGGTGAGGGATGGAGTGTGTGCATGTATGTGTGTTTAATGATGCTTTTTTGGGGGATTTCAATTAGTCCTGCAAACATTTTTGGAGACATTTTGAGGACATAAAAGAGAGCCCGTTTTTCCAGTAAAAATTTAGGGCTTCAGAAATGCTCACATCCATATTGTATGATCTTTGCCCAGGGCTTTTTTAAATTTTTTATTTTTTTTTTAAAATTTGTGAACTGTAACAGTACATAATTGAGCAGCTCTACAATACGTGTGTGCGTGTGTGTTAACTTTATATGACCTCCACAATTCCAATCATTTTTGTCTGTTTTTGCTTATTTTTTTAAACTCGCTGATGGAAAATGTCAAACATTTCATTAAGTTACAAAATTCTGAGCGCACTTGTTAACCTACTTAGATTTAATACAAAAGGTTTCATTAACTGAGAACATCAGCTTGACAGTTCGAGTGAGGCTGACTTTCTTATTGCCGTTTCCTAATACCACAGTGCTGCTTATCCTTCTTTGTAGCAGGTGAATATACAGGTTAGTTTACTTGAACGAGACTGTGATGAGTCCGTGAAAGCGAAATAACTTAAGAATACCGTTTGACTGCTGACATTGTGATATTTGAATGCTGAAGCTGAAATATTTTTTCATTTTACATTTAAAAACTCGTATTTCTGAATATTTCCTGGCTTATGTGGAAGTATGACAGATTGTCCACGTGTTCTTCTGCGTTTCTTTTGTTAAGAAGTTCTTCTTTGTGAGATAAACTTGCTCACACAGACACTGTTTGGTTGTTTCAGAGTGGATCACTGGAACAATGAAAAGGAGCGAATCGTTCTCATCACAGAATCCTCTCTCCTGGTCTTCAAGTACGACTTCATGATGTTCAACTGTGACCAGATGCAGAGGATCCCGCTGAACTTTGTGGACCGCATCGCTCACGGTACCTTCAGCTTCCCAAAGCGCTCCCTGCTGGAGTAAGTACAACCTTCAGCTGTAAGATTCGAGTCACTAAGTAGGGCTAGTTGGCTGTAAAAACGTGGACGGTCAAAAACAGTTTGACTGTCGGTTGATTACTGATGATTGTCAAACTACAGTCCTGTGCAAAAGCCAGGACTTTTTCCTGGGAAATTGAAATTAGGTGCAGTGATGAACTGAAACGTGCAAACATACATGGAAATACTTTACATGAGGCAAAAACGGTGTTTGTACAATTGTGCCAAGCTTGAAAGTCAATATTTGGTCTGACCCTGTTATTCGTCCGCACAGACTGAACTTTGCTTCTTAAAGGACATTCAAAGCTCTTCTCTGGATGTTGGCTGCCTTTTGTTTCTGTCAGCGTGATCCCTCACTGCTAAATAATGCTGAGGTCTGGGCTCTGTGGAGGCCGGTCCATGACTGTTAGTGTTCCACTGTGTGCTTTTCTCTCCAGGCACGCTTCACTGCGCTGGTAGTGTGTTTAAGATCACTGTCATGCTGGAAGAATGAAGCTGTTGCCAATCAGATGGTCCTGATTCAGTCTGATTCACAGTCCAAGCCACGACAGAGCCCCCACCGTGTTTTACAGATGGCCGCAGACACTCACTGTTGATGTACTATGATCTGAACCGAAAATGTCAAATTTGGCTTTATCTCTCCATCAGACCTGTTGTTACTGGCTTTCGGTCCAGTTCTTGTGTCATTTGGGATCCCTCGGCCTTTTCTCCATCTTTCCCTTCCTTGGGAATGACGGCTGTAAGTTCCACCGAGACCACCTTCTGTGAACAGTTGCTTCCTGTTTCTTAATGACTTTCAGATACTGTATGCTGGAGATGGTTTCTTAGCTTCTTCTTCTTTTGTCCTCCACTTGTCCAGTTTCCTTTTTTTATAGATTCAACTAAATTAGAACATAAAGTGGTGGTTCTGTTGTTTAGTGGTTTACACATTTGCCTACCAAGTGAAAGGTCTCCAGTTTGATCCCAGCAGGGGACCTTGCATCTAGCATTAACAAGGTGTGCTGTGGTGAGCCAAAAGTGGCTTTTTCTTATTAACGAATGTCCAAGGATGCAATTTGAAATCGTCTTTTGCTAAGTTGCTGGTTTTGTTTGGGTTAGTTCAGTCAGTGGCTCAATGGGGGGGGAAGAAACCTCTGAAAATTGGTCAGGTGCAAGGACTGGACTGAAAATGGGAGGATAAGCAGCCCGTGTCCACAGAGGAACTCTAAAAACACAGCAGAAGAACTATTGCTCAAGGCCACTGTAAAAATGACTCCTTGTCTGGCTCCTAGGAAGCAAAATGTAAAGAAAGGGCCTGAGAAATTTGTACAGTACTGTAAGTCTACAAATTTTCATAGTCTTTTTGCAGGAATTTGCCACTGCTGTGGGAACGAGAGCACACAGCTGTGTTCATTAAAGAAAGCAAGTTTTCCTGTACAAACTCTTAAGGGGATAGTTTGGTGACATCAGGGTTAAATGCAGAAGTTCAGCGTGTTGTGGCTGAGAATCGTAACCGTGAAACGTGCTTCCTGACACTGGTGAAACGCCACATTAAACTGCTCTTTGTGGGGTCATTAACAAACTAAAATGAATTATAAATATTCGCTCCAATTATCTTCACTCTGCTCTAATTTGTTTCACAAAGCTCAGTTTCCTGTGAAGAACAACTCCCTTTGCTTCACCGTTCACCGTTACGCCTTAACGGTGAACATGCCCGGTCACATTTGTGGCCGGTCTGTAATCATCTCACAGCTGATTTTAATCTAGTATCATATGGTACGGTGTCAAATTTAAAGGAACATTAGAAGATGCAGGAAGAAGTGTGAAATGTGCGGGGCGGATGAGTGCAAGGAGCAAATGGGGACAGCAGGCATGGCGAGTGTTTGCAGCAAGGTTTTTGAGGGTAAGGAGTGCAGAGCTGTCACTTGGAGCCGTCACTTAACTGATTAGTGGCAAAATTAATGTAGTCCTTTCATCTAAACCTTTTAAAGACGGCTCAGGGGATACCAAACCAACTAAAACTAATTTGATGAATAAAACGTAATGTGCTGTGAAGAGCTTAGAGAGCGCGGCCTTTATTGGAGGTTTTATCTCCGCGCATTACATTAAATTATACATAAAATGCTCGTGGAAGCCACCCGGGAGTCCGGCAGCAAAGAGACGGTTTCAAATGAGAAAGACTGGAGCCTCAAACATTTCCTCTTTCAGCACTCCTTCCCTTTCATTCCCCGTCTTCCTCTCCGTCTCTCCCCCAGGAAGTGTCTTCTTTTTTTGTCTAGGTCGTTCCTATTTTGAGAGAAACCGATCTACAGTAATGTTCGTGTATATGTGGAAATGAATCCTCCTGCTTTGCTCCTCTTTTGACGCTACACGAAAACTTTGTTTCTGCGCGACACCTTAATATGAGGCCAGCTGGGGAGACGAGCCGCAGCGTTAACGACTCGTTTCTGAGCGATGGAGGAGCTCGGCGGCGTGTTCGAACAGAGAAAACGGAGAGCCGAAGTCACGACGTCGCGTCCCGGTAGCTCCTCTAAGAGTTTCTGCTCACTCCAAGCATGTGTCTCACTAACAGCCCAGGGCTTATGGGAAATGGTGTTCACTGAAGGTTGCATGAAACATGAATTTAATAAAAAATAAACAACGGTGTTAGACCACTACAGTCACGCTGTCAGTGCTGTACTCTGAGAATTTTCTGTGTGGAGCGGACGTCCACGGGAACACATCCACGTGACCTGCAGTACGCATTTGGCTTAAGACGTGGTTTTTGGATTGTGTCGTGTCTTCACATCTTTGGGCCCGAAACAGAGCTGTGAAACTGTAACTGTCCTCTGCTGGTGGCAAATTTAACGCAGGTGATTCCTGTGCATTTAAAACAAGGAAACAATAATGCAGGGAAGTAATGGCGGTGCAGTTTGCAGCGCTGTCGCCTTACATCTTACGTCAGGAAGGTTCCTGGCTGGAATGTCTTGGTTTATTCGGGCTTCCTCCCACAGTCGGTCTCTCTGCTCTCCCTGTAACAGACTGGCCCAGAGTCAGCTGGGATTGTTTCCAGCATCTTTCGAGACAATCCCAGTATACGTGTAAGCGGTCCAGAAAGTAGTATTTGTATATATGTATATATTTATTTGTAATATCAGCGCCGCTATTCTTTTCTGACCTTCTAATGTCGACACTGATGTGTGGGTGAATTAGGGTGACCAGATTAAAAATGCCGCAGTCATCACTGTGATCATTAAGCAGCTGAAGAAACCGCCGCTGGGATACAAAGTGCTCGCCGTACATTCACCGCATTTACTTACATTCAAATACCTGTGCCTATTTGTTTGCATTGTCTGTTGGGATCTGCTCACTATAGTGTAGAGGAGTGAATGATGTGTGTATTGTAAAGCACCCTATAAACGCCTGATGATTCACTTTCCCTTATCAGGAATATGCTTGTGCTCCACCTCCGTCTGCAATGTTGATCCCACTCCACATTAATAAAATACAAAGGCCTCTTCTTCCTTTCCAAATCAAAAAGCTCACAGAGTGATGAAACAATTCTTTTGCTGACCTGGAGCACAGAAATTCTGCTACCTGTGTGATCTTGTGCTGCTATTCTTCGAGGCAGCTGCAGCGTGATTTTGATCCTGACAGTTGTCATCTGACCACTTGATGTCAGTGTGCACCCTCGGTGAAGGGAAGGTTCAAGTCAGGAGCACGCCACATCACATCTCTTCACAGATGATGATAGGATCACATCCAAAACCCTTTCACGGTACGGGATACGGCTCTGGCAAAAAATCAGCACATTGTCTGACCGCAGCGAGGCGGTTTGTGGCATTAAATGTGCTACTGTTGGCTACATTTATATATCAAAGGCACGGCATCACAGAGATGACATCAAAGGGTGACTCTTTCATTTGAGTATTTCCATTTTTAGTCTGATTGCCTAAAAGTAATAATACAATTAAAGTTCCTGAGTGAAAGCACTTCTCTGAACAATTGACCTCGAGTGTTCCCAACTTCCTCAGAAGAAAGCACACTGTGTGTGTGGAGCCTCTTATTTGACATCAGTGTGTGTGTGTGTGTGTGTGCGTGTGCGTGTGCGTGCACCCCACCAGTCTCCCGAAACCTTGACGATGCCACTGGAAACCGTGGAGGGAGTGTCAGTATTTTTAGTCCTGATTATTTTGTTGTCTTCACACATTCTCCAGCTGCACCCGTGAACAAAAAGCACAGTTTCTTCCGCATCTGTGGGGAAAGATGTGTTTTACGTGCCTTCTTTCCAAACCGTCTAGACAATCTAATTACCCAGCACATCATCTATTTTTTTTATTCCTGTCTGAGAGAGCTGGGTGTGGAGGTTTAAAGAAGCCCCACGAGAGGTTGCTTCAGTAACTGTTGTAAGAAAAAATATATATTTAAGAGGGCTAAACCCAGCTCTGCTCTCCTTTGCTTCTCATCTGATTGGACACTTTTCTCTCAGCGAGGTTTCAGAATGTGCGTAGCCTTATTTAGCCCCCAGCTTCATCTGCTCGAGTTAGTTTAATAAATAAAATGCTTCCTCACTCGTACAAGGGAGGTAATTAACCCGTATGTTACAGACGGATGCTGTGTTAAACATGACGTTTTTAGGCTGTAGGAAAGTCATTCGACCACGCCTGTGCAAACTAAAGTGGCATATAGAGTCAGACAGCAGGTGGCAGTCATTACAAAGTAGGTACTTAATGTATGATCAGCAAAACATACAGTTGCAGACCTCAGGAGCTGAGCATTAAGTGAAAGCTGCAGCTGTTGTAAAGCAAAGCAGGTTAAGTCCATATATTTGTATTGTAACCCAGGCAGATTTTTCAACTTGTGCATTTATCATAAAGAAAAATAAGAAAATCTTTTGAGCTTTACCTTTTGATGTTCCACAGTTGGTCACATAAATACAAATTTGCAAAAACTGAAAGAGGAGTGTTTTTGTTTTTTTTATGAATCCGTTTTCACGTTAATGGTGAAACAATCTAAAGCACTGTCTCATCTTCACGTTTGTGCCAGTAAAATCACGAAGAAAAAAAGTGTTAAATAAATTTGTGCAAGTGCCACAGTCAACATTAAGGACGCAGCAAATGTTTGCTGAGCTTGCATGGTCCAAAGTCAAGCACGGGTTGAAAAATCAAAGGAGAAATAGATGGAACAAATATGTCCAGGTTTCTAGGAATGGATTGTTTTCCACCGCTGGATCCTTTATTTGCATTAAGGTGAAGTTACGGTGCTACGGCCATCTTTTATACGGTCTGTGGTGACGATGCCATGAACAGGTAGAATTTGGATTCCTTGAAAAGTGAACAGGAAAGAAAACAGAAGCAGAGTTCATCACAGAGACACAAAACAAGCACTAAAAATATCATGAGATGGAGTCGGTATCAACTCGGGACCAGGACCAGGACTGTGTTCAGTCTGCAGCCGCTCCTAACAGGGAGCAAAACGGTAAACCTGAAACACATGCACAAAAGGTTCAGTGCCAGAATCGCACTTTTAAAAGCACAAACTGTCCTCTGCATAAAATGCAAAAATAAAAAAAACAGTCAGCTTTGAATTTGCACAAGTGAAACAAAGGCCAGCAAAACCACGTCTGTAACTGTAAGAATATAATGCCTAGCTGTGTACCTGTAGTACGAGTCTTGTTCCACCTGTAAATACAACAGGAAACAAACAAACTCAGAAGCACAGTGTGTAGACAGGTTGCACCCGCGGTGCACAGCGTGAATTAATAAACGGCAGTAGACTCCCACTCATGCTTTGGGGCAGGCCGCTGTCAATTCAGACACCTGGGGAGCAGCTTTCAGCTTGTGGACTTTTTCACGGTAGAAACGTCATTGCCAACAGCCTGCAGCTATGATATCGCAGCATATGTGTGACTGTACGTACAGTATCACGGCCGTATGTTTTGGGCTCCAGAGGTTGCGTAAGCAGTTTGATCATGTGTGCAGCTCCATTCCCCGTCTCCTCTTTGTTTTTAGTCCTTTCAGTGCAACCTTGTTTGATGGATACATGTGTGGATGGCTGACAAACCCGCAGGCTGTGTTGAGCAATCAGACCAGATTTGTTTATGTGCTCTTAGACAATGTGGGACACTTGCCACGATAACTGGAGCTGGGATTGATATTTATCTTGCATGTTGACTTATGAGTCCGAAGCGCTTGAAAGCCCAGGGAGGAATTTATCGTCACCTGCCCTTGAGCTCAGAAAACAGTGTTTCTCTTAGGCGTGTGCGCGTTTCGTATAAACACTGTGTGTCAAGTGGAACTGCGATGGGAAGGTCGGGGAAGGGTGGATTTCCCCAGTTTGACTTTTTTCTCTGTTTTATTTTGATGCAAACCTTGAATCGGCCCTGATTGCCTGTTTTTCCAGTTGTGTGATTTGGTGGCTGTAACAAAACGAGGTGCAGTGAAAGTCCAACCCCAGCTCTGCCAAATAAACACAGTGAAAACTTCCAAGGCCTCTGGCTGGAAAGCCCAGCCCTGCTCTGCCTGTTTGGGCTGGTCCCTCTCACAGTGATAGCTTACCTGTGGAATTCTCCAAAGCTTTTTTATATCCTCATTGATACTCGGGCCATAGGTGCGCACTTTTACAAAGGGCAGTGTGTACAAACCTAACTCCACCATCCTCACCCTTCGAGCTGAAATATAATCAGTCTTTTAGGCTGGGCTTTGCTTTTGTGCCATTTTTTTTCCTCTTTCTCCCTGCACAACATTTGCTCAGGAGGCACAAAGTGTTCAGCAGCCACATTGTCATTTTGAAAGCACTTGTGTAAACAGGGCTAGATGATTGCATTATGATGCAGCCCCTCCCTGGGACCGTGACATATCAACAGCTACGCCGCTATTGTTTAGCCTCAGGTGTTTAATTCTGGTTGGCAGGAAGTGCTCTGTTGCACAAGGCGTGTGGTAAAATGAGCACATAGGCATGACAGGTCATTAAGGAAATGAGAACACTGTTGAGAAATCATCTCCATCCTGATTTATTTCTCCTCTCTGTCGTCTTTTATTATATGCAAACCAGCAGGTACGTTTTCCACCCAAAGCTCCGACCGCCGACGCCACCGTGAGCTGTGACAGCTGCTGACAGAATCGCAGGATCCATCTCAGGCTGCATTTTACAGCTGCACTTTGCAAGCGACAGTTTGCAGTTTTTATTTAGTAAATTGCGCAAGTTGCCTCTTGAAAGCTGTCTTCACTTCAGGGTCTCTGCACGGTGTTGAACACTGAAAAAACCCAAGTGTTTGTGCTTCCACGCATCCGTGCTACATAAGCAGCGATGAGTCATGTGTGGGTTCAGTGTTATTTCATACCTGATTGTCAGTGTTAAAAGTGTGCAGAGGGTTAATGAGTTAAATCCACAGTGTGGTGCAAAACCCTAAGAAAATGATGAAATCGTCACAGGAATCTGCGATAGCGAGGGTGCTGTGTGGGCACCGTCTTATCTCCAGCGATCATATCTGTGTTCCAAGAAAAGGTGAAAAACGCATCAGCTGCATATAAACAACATTAGAAAAAACGTAGAAAAATAGTGGGGTGTTAAACAAAGAAGCTCGACTAAAAGCTGGACTGGGAACAATTTTGTACAATTATTTTTTCAGGAATATCGTCCCCGTAACAGAAATCTGCCAAGACCCGACAACAGGCCAACCATTGCATTAGACCAGGGGTCTCCAACTCCAGGCCTCGAGGGCCGGTGTCCTGCAGGTTTTAGATGTGTCCTCGATCCAGCACAGCTGATTGAAATGACTAAACGACCTCCTCAACATGTCTTGAAGTTCTCCAGAGGCCTGGTAATGAACTAATCATTTGATTCAGGTGTGTTGACCCAGGGTGAGATCTAAAACCTGCAGGACACCGGCCCTTGAGGCCTGGAGTTGGAGACCCCTGCATTAGACTCTACAAATAATCAGGCCATTAAATGTTTTACCCTTAGATTGAAAATGATATCTTCTGCTTTGAGACACAAGAAATTTCAGTTCAATTCAATTTTATTTATATAATAGACGCTACAAAATTAGAGGGAGAGCCCCCAGACACCCCTCGGACCGTATCAGTAGATCACTTTCACCCTAAAAACTGCAATGAGATCCCACATGTCACACAAAATAACCTCACGCTATACCTTCAGATCACTCAGAATAAGATCCAAAGGTACTTGGGGCAGCATCTCTCCCCCACCCAAGAGTGAGCAATCCACTGGTTTCCAGCAGAAAACCTTGATGGGGACCAGCAGATGGGTCAACTGGAATGCGAGCATTGTACTGGGGTGAAGAGAAAGATGATTTCACTTAAACAGTCTGTCTATTTTCCAACTCTCACCTGTGGTCATGAGATCTGGATGAAGACCAATAGAATAAGGTGACAGGTACAGCGCCGTAATGAGCGTTGGGCTCAACCCTGGAGCTCGGCCATCTGGTGGAAGATCGCAGTAAATCTGCTGCTTCTTCTTGTTGAATGGAGCATTTGACAAGGATTCCTCCTGCACACCTCCCTCTGGAGGTTATCCAGACGGAGAGGTTATATATCATGTGGCCTAGGAACGCCTCGGGATCCCCAAGGGGGAACTGTAAAACGTTCCTGGGAACAGGACGGCTGGAATGCTACCGTGACGTGTCTGTGGTTCAGGGGAAGATGAATGAATGTATGGATGGATGGTTGGATGATTGGCAGTAACTTCTTCCATACATTTCCAACAGGCAAACTGAGCATAGCTTTAGTTCTGTGAGGTCACGGAGTCGAGCCCAGCCTGTCGGCTGATGGATCCTCCGAAGTCCTTTTACACATCCAACTGGAAAAAAGTTGTCTTAGCCTGCCTGCAATTTCTGGCGCCGCCACCCCAACCTCAGCTCGTCTGTTTCACTTCGTATTCATGCCATCTCTGACTGACTGACTTACTCTGTGTTATGAGGGTCTTAATGCTGTTCACAGTGCAGTGTGTTTGTGTGAAAGTGCAGGTAATCCCAGAACACAAGCACACCACCAAACACGAATTGCTGCGATATCATTTTGACTAAAGCAGTCTTCGCAGAGCTTCGGGTCTTCTTTCACTTCACGTGGCCTTCACTGCGTAGCTGTTTATGTCTTGCTTTCATGTTTTTGATTTATTGTGTATTGCAAAGTGTTTGTACCTGGCGTGTCCTGCAGAACAGGAACCTTCTGCGAACCAGTTTTAACTGAGTCAGTCGAGTTAAGTGTTTCACGTTACCTTGAATTTCTCCTGGCATAAAAATCGTGATGCCGCCATTTTTGCTTTTGCTCTACTGAAGAAAAAGCGAAACATACACAGCAGTTATTTCCTGCTGCATTTCTTCTTAATTCTCTTTAGACGGATAATGAAGCAGCTGCTGCAACAGTATTGTTTTTGTTGTTTAACCGCAGATTTGTAATTGTGTTGGACAGAGTAGTCAAACCTGTTGCAGCAAGTTTTTCAAGCCACTGTTTTGAGCAAGTGTTTATTTGGTGCCTGCTGTATTAAACAGACGCTCCAAAAAAACAGGGATGCTTGTGTAGCTGGTTTTGTATGTATGGTTATGTAAGCGCCTCAACTGTGTTCTAGTTCAGTAGGTCAAATAGGCTCAAAACAACTCTGCTGCAAGTGCTGCACGAGTAGATCAGACTTTAAAAGATAAATGTTCATGCCTTCATTTCTTAGTTATGTAGGCCCAGTCTTACCCAGCACCTCCTCTCTAACGCTGCGGTCCTGCCCACCTACGATCATAAACCTTTCTTTATCAGACCACATATGCTGGACTCTAGGTTTTCACCGTGTGATGGTGTCGCCTCACTTTTCAGCAAACGCTGGGGGTTTTATGGCTCCTGTTTATCTGCTAAACACGCTGCAAGAAAACACTTTAACTCGTTAAAGTGGAAGAACATCTGTAAGTAATGTTTCCTTTAAATAAACCTTCACTTAGCAGAGACTGTGACTCTAATCTGAAACACATTGTTTTACTTATTATACTGCAGTAATCGCGCTACTGCCGAGCCAAATTCAACCGCCACAAAAACTATTGCTTAACATCTGTTCTTCTAAAGCAGTCGTGCATTTTTCCAAGCAGGGACCGTGTTCACTGAGGTAACATCAGGGGTTAAAGTGGGACTGGGCAGGCTGGAGCCACCTGGGTGCAGCAGGGAAACAAAACATACACCCAAAATAACTCCAGGTTGTTTTGTACTGTGAGATCCAGGAGAGTTTTTCTTGGAGTAGCGCCTTTAACGGTTATCAAGTGTTTAATTTGTTTAATTCATTTGTCTTGGCAAATGAATGAAGTCTTTACTGATTAAACAGTTAGGAGAGGAGGAAATGGCCCTGCTTATCTGTGTTAGTCCTGCAGACGTGAAGAAAGGAGAACAAATGTAGGTGTCAGATTTGTACAAAGCAGAAGATCTCAAAGAGTAACATGCAGCATCCTTGTTAGCGCTGCTGCATCTGTGCTCAGCCTTGGGCCACTCAGAAATATGACCAGAGATGCTGAGCGAGTCCATTTTCATTTCCATGGATACCAGAAAACTCTACCAGGTGCTTTTCAACGAGGTTTGGAAAGGAATAAAGTCGTGTGTAAAATCTCACAGTCTAAATCTATTTTGACTTCCTGAAAGGTGCAGAGGGGCTGCTCGGAGCTCTCTTTGACCTTGTCCCTTTTGAGTCGTAGCAGCAGTGCTGTTAGTGAGTCCTCCGTAACGCTGCATGGATAAACAGCAAACGGAGAATTATGGCGATCTTTGCAAAACGTGGAGCAACACCAGCATCGTTTCAAAGACGGGCTCTGTGAGTGTTTAGACGTGTGTTTGCTCTCAGTCTTCTGAGGTTTCATTAAACAGAAAATATATGCCTGGAGGGCTTTTCCATTAAAACCTACAGTATTTACTTTAGAAGGAACAGCAGAATAAAGAGAATATGATGAGCACGCTGTGGATTACCTCTGAGCCTGGCAAACATGAGATTGCCCTCACATTAAGTATTTAGCCTGAGGACAGATCAGTGCAGATTTGTATTATTCTAACGTTGTTAATACGAAGCCAGCGGGTCTGCTTGTCCCCTTTAGGGACATAAGTGAAACAAAATGATACATGAATGTGTAGTAATTAAATATCAGAAGGTAGCTATGTGTTTTATTTGTGCGCGTAAAGTGTTTAACTGTACAGTGTTTGTCAGGTTTTTTGGGGTACACCCCAGAGCTTTATTTGTTTTTTGTGGAGAATTATTCATCAGCTAAAAATCACTGGAGTAGATAAGACACAAAATCTAATCAGAACAAAAACTGTTTGTTTTGTTCCAGTGTAACATGCTGATTAGCTAAGAAAATAACTTTTTAATGCTTTATTAATACTCTAATTTACGCGTTAATATAACCTACCTCCTCTGAAACACACGATATCCTGTTTGTTTGCTTTTAATCGAAGGAGTAAAAAAAACTGGTGATATAATCAAAAACAGAAGTTAAACCTTTTGACATTGTTTCACAGCTAACAGTTAGCTTACCCAGTCGCCACTTATATTGTTTTATTTACATACATTATATTCTGAGCTCAGTGTGTCACAGATTTCTTTTTTTGGTCATCTTCTACACAAAGAACCTCTAATGTGACGGAGACCTCCTGTTTCATTAGCAGCGTCTCATGACGTAGTCGAGAATCAACAGAACTGTCAGGGTGTGCTGTGTGCCAGGCAGGATGCTGGACCCAAACGCAGGACTCGGAGACAGAAGGGTGAACTGAAAGACGCAGCTTTATTTTGGCTGTAGAAACACTCCATAAAATAAACTCGCAAAAACAAACCTAAACTAGGGATGCCGCTCGGAGGAAACCCCCACAGCACGGCGAGGGGACGACGTGACGCTGACAGAGAGCAACTCAGGGCTTAAATACACAGAGAGATAACGAGGGAATGAGACACAGGAGGAGAGCACAGCTGGGAGTAATCAAACATGACGAGACCAAGGAGAAGCAAAACTGAAAACACTAACACAGGACGAGGACTACCAAAGTAAAACAGGAAACATGAGACAATTCACAAAGATCCAGACGAGACACTAAGACGTGGAAACAGAGGAAACATGAAGCGCAGAGACAAAAAGTGAGCAGACGTGGAGCAGAGAAGGTACAGAAACTGAAGCTAGAACAACAAAAGAACTAAAACCGTGACTAACAAGAATCAGGAAATATAAATGAAACACAAAACACTGAACTCTATTTCTGGATTTCAACAACTGAAATCAAACTATAATCAGATGTAATAGTGTTATGGCAGCATTACGGCCTAGTCCAGCAGTAGGAGTTTATGTATAGACTCACACTGTCAGCAAACTGTTCTTTGTTTTTAATCTCTAATATCTGGGTCAGCAATCCAAAGCGGTGGAGAGTGCACAAGAGGGGCGAAGAAGACGGTGCAGGCAGGTTGGTGGCAGAGGGATAGCAGTAATAGTGAAAGGCAACGTTTACAGATGGTTTGGAGACTGTGGCGCCGACAAAAAGATGGGAGGTCGAACAGAGTGGAAGATGTTAAGATTTTCCTCGTGCGTGGACAGGATAAGAGGGACGGCTCCGATTGAGCGGTTTGGAGACAAAGTTGGAGACACAACACTGAGATGTCTGGACACGTGGAGAGGCGGGACAGTGGCTCTACTGGATAAAGGCTGTCCAATATATAGAAGCTTGAGCTGCCAGGCAGGAGGAAAAGTTGAAGACCTGAGAGAAGATTTGTGGATGTAGTGAAGCAGGACGTGCAGAGTCTTGGTGTGACGGAGGAGGATGAGATGGAGGCAGATGATCGACTGTGGCGAGGAGTTTACCTTTACATTTTTCACCTTTTCTTCTGTGCCCTAAAGTTTGAGCATCACGATCTAACCTACGTGTGACCATGAAGACAACAGCCTGCTGTACAGCAGTCCAGAATAGTGCATCACTGTGCTAAACTAAACTACTCTACAGTTCCTGCATTTTCAGTGAATAGAATCATTACAGTTCAATTTGTTTTTCAAATCGTTTCCGAACATGAAATAACCAGATAAATTCAGCGGCACGCGATGCTCAGATCCAGGAAAAATCCAGAAGTAGGATGTAAAATGTAAGCTTAAAGTTTTCAGTTTATCAGACGTCACTTACTGCGCAGATCGCACCTTTGAAAATAACCTTAGCGCTTTCTCCATCTCCATCTTTTTTCTCCCTGGAGTCTTCAGCCGCTGACCTTCAGCTCGCAGACAGATGATGACCCGAACAGAAACAGACTTTTGCTAAGCTGTTTGAAGCACTGCATTCGAGGTTACCGGCCACGCTACACAGAGTTGCTCTGTTTATGCTCCTTCCACTTTCATTTTTTATGTTTTTATGTAAACTCAAATTTTAAAACATACATCAGCTGTAGCACATTTATAAATACTTCATCTGCTGTTACAAACTCCACTGGTTTACCAGAAACTGCCAGTTGATCGTTGATAGGACAGATTTAATTGGCTGACTGACCAGGTTGTCCCCCCCACCCCCACCCCCACCCCGGGCGTGTGAGGCTGCACTGAGCTCAGGATTTCCCCTTACAGCTGACAGGTTTACTGGATGAGGATGTGGGATAAAAGCGTGCGCTGTTTATTTGCAGATTATGCACGGGAAATGTTTGATATTTGATATTTCAGATATAGTTGTGAGAGATATTTGCACACAGTGAAGCTAAGATAACAAACATTGGAAATATTGGAACGTCCGGTTGTTTTCGATGGCGTCATTGCTCAGCTGTTTTTGTGTGTAGCTGCGATTCGTTACATACGCTGAATTTCCACAACCACAACTTTATTGACATCTGCATGCGTGAACACATGGCAGGGATGAGAGAGAAACACTGTATATGGCATAAGCGTGACTGTGGGGTGGCGTTACTGTCTAACATGCTGAGCAACACGAAAACTGAACCCGCTTTAACTGACCATCAGATTTAACTGAAGGTGCCAGATCACAGTTGTGCCGTTCCGAGAAGGTGTGACTGGGGGTTCTGGTCCACCGAGTACTGAGTAAAAACACCACTGCTGCTGACATAATTCAGTATTACCCAGCCCGAGTGCAGTTAATGCTCATTTGGCTTGTTTAGGAGCTTTAACACTACTTATCTCAGGCAAAAAAATAAGTCTGTGTTTTATAAAGTGTCACCTGTAAGCATCTACGGTATCAGTCTCTGTTTGTGCACTGAGGCAGGGAAGCATGGCTCCCAGCGCAGAATAACACAAGGGTTTGTTTGTTTGAACGCAGCGCTTTCCATCACTCGTCTGATGAAGGTTCAGTCGGATGTCGCCGTCAGAGGAGAGCGCCTTTTCATGTTCGTGTTTTGTTGTGTTTTCAGGAGAAACGGAGAAGGGGTGCGAGTCTTCTGGGACCGGCTGAGAGAGCCTTCCTTCACCTCCAGGTGGAACCCCTTCGCCACCGACTTCCCCTTCATCACATTCACGTACCACCCCGTGAGAAACATCAGCGATGCCTTCACTGCTCTCACTGATGTAAGCTGATCAAGCATGCATGGATCTCTATAGAGGTTCACCACAAATCTCACACACATGTTTATCCCACGGTGTAAGCAGATGTGGTTTGTTTGCAGAGTGATGAGGTTTATTTCCAGTCGCAGCGTCCTGGTTATAGAATATAGGGACCGGAGTGGTTGCGCATTGGTTCTATGCAGCGCTTTGCATGCTGTTGTCTATATGTTGTAGATCTCTAGTGTCCCTGGGGGTGTGACAGTATGCCTGCTCATAGTGTCATCACTTTGGGTTTTTGAAGCATCCCCCTGTGTAGGCTTCAGTCTCGACCCTATGGACGTGGGCGTAAACCCTGCACCTTCAGTTCCACGTAATCTTCTTTAATCTTAATGTAAACACTTTCCAATAGGAGCTTTTCCTGTGAAGGCTGGCACAGGGTGAGGAATCAGATTTCTCAAAACAGCTCAAGTGTGCAGCAGCTGCACGACTCCCTTCTGTGAGTGCAACATACCTATTTGTAATTTGGATGAACCAATCCATCAAGTGAACAGGATTAATCGGTGTGCTCGGAGTCATTGTCTGGCCAAATGAGTCGGCACTGCAAAATGACTGGCTGGAATTAGCTATCAGATAACACCTGATGTGTCATTCATCATTTTCAGCACCGAATGAGCTACTGAAGACTAACACACATCTGAATCTATGCAGGGGTTAAAGTTGAATTTGGCAGGTGGAGGAATCCTAACCCTCAGCCCTCGTTAATAGAAGCCAGTGGAATTTGTTAAGTGAGGCGAAACAGAATCACCAGATTAAATCAAACTGATGATTGTGACCCCTGAGCTAATCCAAGAGTGAGCACAAACACCACTCCGACACATGGCATTACCGCAGATTACAGTACCATGCAAACATCTCGACTCACCCCTCGTTTCTATAGATTTTGCTTCCAATGAGCCAGACTTTTCATTTAAAAGTGCTCTCGGGCAATAGTTCTCCAGGCTTTCTGATGGTGCTTCGAAGGTTTTTCACTCATTTTGGTTCCAGTCGTTGTCCCTGAGCATTTTTAGAAAACTTTGATTTGTTAAGCCCCTTAACACTGACCTGTGAATCATTCAAGCATACAAAGCCACCACATAACAAACAATTTGACAGAGAACCAGGTTTAAATTGTAAAACTGGTCTCAAACAACAGTTTGTTGTAAACGACACCAGATAAGACCAGCAGCACGTCGTGTCCTGAGCCGCGGTCTGATTGATGAAAAGAGCTCATAAAATTCTTACCTTTTCAAATAATCTCTCAGGTCTCTCTCACGTCCTTTCAGTCTTGCACCTTTCTCCATCTCTGAGTTGCATTATCATACATTAACATTTTATTTTTCAAATACAGCCTCTGCACTTGCAGCTCGCTGACAGGCTGCATATGAAAGTTCACAGAAACATTTGTTGAGCTTCTTGAAACGTTGCATTTGAAATTCCCTTCCACGTCAGGAACAGCAGCTTGGTTTTATTTCCGCTTCCTTAGAGATTATGAGTGTTGTGACACGGGGTTATTGACGTCTGCGTGACAGATGAGGAGGAGGGAATAACTTAAACTGCTGGATTTTAGGTTTTAGATTTGGGACAGCCCTCGCGATGACACTGAAGGATATTAAAGTGAAATTTGCACAGAATTTCAACATAAGATGTTCATGGGCAAATACTACAGACGACGTAATGTGAGGCGAAAATTAGAGGATGGGCTTTTTCTCGGCGTGTTGAGTAGTCATGTCAATGCAGTTCATTAATGAGATTTGGAGTCTTTACTATTTCATATCGCTGACAAATCCAGCCTTTTCACAAACGCGAGCATATTTCGGCTTGCACTTCACACTCTGTATTGAGATTTTTTCCACACAGTGTCATTCTAGCTAAATGAATTGATCGATTTCCTTTCAGTGAGCACAACAACAGGCACCATCTGGCCTTTTAAACTAAAGATGATGTCCTCAACACATTTGCTCTGGCTTCTAGCTGCTTGCTGTTGGTTTGAGGGTATTTTACATCGCTTGATTTCATTTATTTATTCTTCTCTTATTTGTTTTAATGCTCTTAGACACTCAACAGATTCCTGCTTAAATCAACGTTTAAAAAAGAAGCTCAGAGAATGTGATAGAGTGAGATGCAGCAAAGTTTAGATGTTAATAAGACATCAGTCCTTTTACTTCTTTCACCCCAGGGTGAAAAGCTTCAAAGGGAAATTGCTGCACCTACATATTACACTATTACTCATCCATTTACTCAGGTAGGAGTCATCAGTGTAGTCACAGGCACAGCCAGGAGTTAGACCCAGCCTTCACGACTGGTTTGCTCAACAGTAAACCTGTTGCGAACAAGCTCCACCTTCTTACAGTGAGTCTAGTTTAGTTTTTGTCCACGATATTCGAGCACAGAATATCTTGTTGCTTCAGACTAAAGCAGTCGTCTGTATGATGTCCAAGTATTCGATTCAGTTCAGTTCAAATGTATTTATGAAGTGCCGGTTCACGACAACAGTTACTGAGAAAGTAAAAACCCGACAACCTTAGAGGGAAACTCGCTCTTAGATGATTCCCTTTGAGCAACACTTGGCAAAGGTGGGAAGGAAAAACTCCCATTTAGCAGGAGAAAGCACCAATAGAGAACCAGGAAAAGAGAGACCACAAACAGAGCAAACCTGAAACCATAAGAGTGAGAAGACGAGATTTAATGACACACAGGAGTGAACACACGGGAACTGGAGAGGGCCCGGTGGATCATGGGAAGTCTCTCAGGTGCCTGAGCCTATAGTAGCACAACTAAGGGATGTTCAGGGTCACCTGATCCACCCCCGACTGTGTTATCGAAAGAATTTGAAGCGCGATCTTAAAAGTAGAGAAGGTGTCTGTCTCCTGAATCCAAACTGGATAGTAATATTCAGGACTTGGTATGTAAGGAGAAGGCTTTGTGATTCAGTTTTAGATTTTAAGCCAATAAACAGAAACTAATATCGGAGAAATATGGTTTGTTTCTCTTTTTAGGGCGAAACAGAAGAACCTTAGTTTGGAAAATTCAGTAATTGATTTGTGTCATCTGGCCTCATTTATAAACAGAACTGCAGAGCTCTGAAAATGTGTGCTATATTGTGTAATGTTGTCTAAGAGAAGCATGTATATTGTGTGAGTCTGAGCACTGAGCCCTGTGGAGCTCCATGACTAACCTTAATGTGTGAGGAGGGCTCATGATTCACACAAACAATCTGAAATCTGTCAGGTGGGTGTGATTCAAAGAGGCGTTCAAGTGCTGAGTGCATTTTGAACGTTTTCAGCATTTTATTATCTTTCAGTCTAATAAATGACTTTTTTTCTACGTATAGTCCTTTGTGGTGAAAAAAACAGATGCAGGATTTTGGTGTTTGGTGATCCAAACCAAAGACAATGAGCTGTTTCTGAGGGCAGTTACTGGGTTTTTTTTTTTCCCTGGAATGAACAACAAAGCTGAAGCGTGGTCTGAATTCTCTGTAATTCTGATCTTCCTCCTCTCTGGTCCACAGATCCAAATGTTTCGTGAGCAGCTGAAGGACACAGCGCAGAAAGTCCACTCCTTGAAGCCGGTTCCCGGGAAAGCCAATGGCGTACTGGTCCTTAACCAGCCCATTCAAATCGAGGCCTACGTGGGCTTCATGTCTTTCCTGGGGAACGAAAACAAACTGGGCTACTGTATGGCTCGAGGAAACTTGGGCTTCTAATCTCTTTAACATTTAATAGAATCATTTTTGTGTTCAGTTTGCTCTTATTTATAAGCCTTTAATTCATGTTAATTTGTTTACATGCAGCTCATTCATATTCTACAAAGATTGGCAAGAAAACCCTTTTTTTCCGTTTCACATGTTTTTAGCATGCTTAGTGTGAGCTTCAAACGACCGTGTGATCACCCCCACTGCTTATTACCAGGGTACGGTGTCTGAGCGCTCAGAAATATCCACATTTCAACACCGCTCTTCACCGGATGATGGATCCCCGCTGCTCTCAAGGAGCTTTGTATTTGCTCCTCACTGATATGGTAATTCAACTCTTTTGCAATGAGACTCCTTTCTTCCTCCCCCGGTGTCTCTGCTAAAAGCTCATTCCCATGCCATTCAGCCCCTTAGAGATTCACTGGAGCATTGGGCCACGTTTGTCAGCTTAGTTTTATCATTCAGTGTATTTTTGCAGTGCATACAGTGCTGGAATTTCCCCATGATTTGTGTGTTTAGCATACGCTCTGCCTTGATTGGCATTATGTGTTTGTCAGGGTGCAACAGAATAAAACAAAAGTGGTATGAAGCACGCAGCTGTCTTTATGCAAATTCCTGTACACTGCTTGTGCTTGTTTTTTATCATGCAGCTAGCTTTACCTGTTAAAGGGGAATTATGCTCCACTGGGTCTAGGAACACCTGTGTTAACTGGGGGAAGCAGCAACACTACAGCAGACATCTACTGAGAGCTTACATGAGCTCCTTCCACCTCACCCTCTGAGATTCAGCGACTTGTTTATTTGCTTTGTTTTACATACCTTTAGTATATTAATAAAGGCATGCAACATTCTATTTTCAATGTTAATGACTCCACATTGTAAAGTATGGCTTGCATTAGCATGTGAACTAAAGGTAAATTCCACTTCTCTCCACTAGTGGGCGATGTCATGTGTAGTACAGTAGTTGCTAGCCTCACCTCCTAGCTGTAGACGCTCTTCTTTTTCATGCATCTCTTTGACAAAGTTGACTCTGGTCCAGCCCATCGCTTCATTGTGGAGAAGACACAACATGTAAACAGGATAAGGAGCTACATCTGGGGGGGGGATCAAAAAGGGCACTTTGGGTGTGACTACACACTGCCGCATGATTGGTCTGCGTATCGTTATAGCAATGACTTTCTATAAATGTGTTCCTGTTATTTTGATTAAAAAAAAAAATTCTTGAGTAAATTAGACCCCTTAAAACAAATAAAAATATTTTAGTAAAATCCTGGTCATTTCTTTTCAAAGTCGGAACCCTCTTTTGGGGGTTAGCACACCGCTAACCTTGACATTTCTTAATTCTGGAAATTTCCTTTTAGTTGAAACTTACTAACTTTGCAAGAAACTGGTCCCATTAGTTAACTGTCTAACCCCTATGTGTGCACTCGTTAAAGAAATAACAGTTCTTCCCAATAACAATGGCAGGCACCATATAGAAAGGTAATAATCATAGTAATAGTAATAAATATACTTACATTAAATGGCTATAGAGGTGTGACTTCATGAAAACTGCAAGGCTAAGGTAACATTTTTGTTACTTAGGATCAAATGTAAGTGAATACAGACAACCTGACCCAGCTGTATTTAGTCTCTCTTAAGGCATTCTCATCAGGAAACGAGGTTAAGTAGAAAGTGTCCGAGGAATACTCACCGCCGTCATTCTGCTAGTGAAAGTCTAAGTTCAGCACCTTCAGTATCACGTATCATTACCTCAGGGTTTGAAGGGGTTAACGCGTTTCCTCCCAGGATGAAAACGTGTCTCTTATCCTGGATCAAGCACTCCTCTGGCCTGGAGCGAAGCACCTCGTCCATATTTCTGCTCCTTAAAGTTGGAAAAGACGTTCAGAGAACAGGATCGACTGCCAGAGGAGCTCCTCAGCCCCTCGAGCGTTTTACGTTTGGCCAGTCAAAGTGGAAACATTAAGTGAAGAACATTCAAATGAGCGCCTTTATTTTGTTTTGTTACCATGGATTACATTGGCACCTGTAATCATTTTATTCCTAAAATGCCATTACTCTGTCTTAGCTTCAGGTAAAGACACAAATCATTTGAAAGAATGACTTCCCAGCTTGTGATCGCGTTGTTTGCTGCTGTAGTTTAGATGTTATGTTTGAATGGAGCTTCGAATCCCCCTTTTTTTCTCTCAGCATTTGTTTTTGTAAGAGTTCGGGTCACCACCTCTCTCGGCTGATGTGTAGATGTGATGTGACTTGTTCTTAAAGCCAGCATATAGGTTAAACATGTGCCTGTGTGTGTGCAGATGTGCGTGCAGGAGATAGGAGGGTGTGTTGCTGTGTGTCTTTTGTCCTTAGATGATCCTTTTTTTTTTTGCATTAGGGATAATTATGTTCAGCCCTCGAGGTACACCAGCTGAAATAAGACTCTTATTTGTGCTCACGGTTTGTATGTATTCACTATTGTGACAGGACTGCAAAGGACCATAAATCAATACAAAATTAACAAAAGTGCATAAAAATGAAAAGGCACAAAAACAGGAAAAGAAATGCAAGGTGGCAAAAAGAGGGCAGTTAGTCTGCTCCCGTATCCGCGGGTTTGTCTTTTGCCGTTTCGTAATAATGTAACAGGGTGAAAATAAACACATAAATAATCAGCAGTCATTTTTTCTGTACATGGTTGTGGCTTTTAGGAGGAGCTGCACATCTGCAAACTAAAATTAAGGCAGCAGTCACGCCTTTTTTTATTGACTTTTCCAACACTGTTGCTACAAGAGCCGCAAGATCATCATCGCATCATCAGACTCCAGATTGGATCAAAAATGCAAATTCAGTTCACTTCAAACTTGCTCCATACTGCGGCGAAGCCGTTGCCGCTGGGTGTGCAAAGCCGCGTTTGACGTGGTGAAAATGAATCTTTACACTTCAACATTAGACCTCACTGTCTGAGTGTCAGTTCTTAGCTTGCAGCCATTCAAGTTTTACAGTAAATGTAGACTCTACTATGACATCATCGGCGTTCATATGAAAAGAAAAGAAAAGTATGTTTTTATTATTGCTTGAACGGGACATCTGTGAGGATTTATCAGAAACACAAAGCAGAAAACCATTTGACTTGAAACTCAGAATCGTATGATTAACTCTACCTGAATATTTGCTCACTTTTTACACACAAAACATATTCCCAACACATTTTGCTTCATAAAGTGAAAGTATAATCTGCTGCTGACATCAAATATTGGTCAGTGTGTGATTGTGGGGTTGATAAAACCTGAGCCTCCAGTAGCTGATATAAACTTGAACTACAGTGTATGTTATTCACAACCTTTTACATTAAACAAGAGGTTTCCGTTGGGATTGTTAGTGATTAAGCTCTTTTTCTTCTCACTTTTCTTTCCACGCACAGCGCAGTGCAGTGTAGTAAGAGTGCAGCGTTGCTTTGTCAGAGTGAAGCACATGGATTCACAAGATAAATGGCTTTCAAAGCTAATGATTGCATTCCTTTCTGGAAAGGTAAGCCTGTGCCTGGGGCTAGATAATATGACTTGCACTTCACTCCAATTATTTTCCACCAGTAAAACATCAAACCAATCAACTGGCAGTTTGCAGCACTGGTCTCCTGACGGTGTGTTTAGCTTTGGCACCCACAGAGTGATGAGGTCTGTGGAAAAGCCCCTTGCTCTGTGGTAGATATTTTAGTCTTATTATGGAAAATAAAGATGGAGGAAGAGTATGGGAACAAACTGAATCAGTGTTGTTATCGTGATGCTTGTTGAAGGGTCGGTTGGGTATAAGTTGTTTTGCTGGAGGTCAAGGTCACTGTAATCCACAGCGGAAGTCCCCGTGTCTGGCCCGACAGGTCCAAGTGGTTATTTTGCCGGATTGTGATGCGAGACGATTTTCCCTCTGCCCTGAAGCGGAATGTGGTCGTCAAAGTGAGAAGCTTAAAAACTGCCCATCAGCGCCTGTGACCCCGGATGGCCCCGGAGCTGCCTGGGATGCTTGGGGCCAGTAACATAAGACAAATTCTGCGAGACACACTTGCAATGCTGGTGTGGCACGCGGTCTTCTCATCTCTCTGAAATACCTTCAAAGCCCTCATAGATATGCCAGCATGGATGCCAGGCTTCTTTTCACAGGTCATGCAACCTCAAGTCACCATTTTCCTTTCTCTGACATGCGTGCTGCTTGTTTGTTTGGTAAACATGTTACACCTGTCAGAGGAATGCCGGTTGCTAACGGGCCAAGTCCAACAGCATTTATTATCTTCTGTGGTGCTTTCCCCTTCTTCTCGCCTCTCTCGTTTGTCCATCTGTTGCCCTCGAAGGGGTGAAATCAGTAAGTGTGAAGGAGCGAACGTGTGAGGAGTGGCGCGTGCGTGTCTGTTCACGCATGTCCACGGCTGTGCGTGTGCACACAGGCTACCGGGCTGTTTGTCTGGACTGCCGTCTTGTAACGGCGCTAGAGACACTGTTTTTATTTATCCCTCCCCCAGCTGTCACTGTTGTGTCTGGAGCGCGTCCGCTGAACTCAGGGCCATGGGACACTTGGAGAACTGTCAAATCCACTAACCCTCCCAACTATGCAGAATGTTGCAGCTCCGAACACACCCTGGATTCCTGTTATGGAAAACAAAAGCTGAGCTGGACATTCAAGAAATGTGCAACCTCCATCTGACTCTCCTACCTATAAATCTGTCTTTCTTCTTTGTGCATCCAAACCTCTAAAGAAGTGAAAACATCACTTTACAGCGTTAGTCAAAGTTTTCTTTTTGGACTAATACCGAACGTCAAAGTCGACCTACTTTTTCTAACAATTTCATTTCCAACTATTTTTCTCTCTCTAAGAAGTCATTGCCTCCCACTTGACCTCCTCAGAATCAGCTAAAGCATTTGTGTAAAATAACTTGATCATATTTAATGAAGCCATTTCCCTTCAGGCTATCAGCATTTTCACTGACTGGCCCTCTAAATAAAAAACAACAACAACAACAAAAACTTTGGAAAAAGTTGTTTGATCAGTTTCCTAACTATAACATGTGTCTTTCCATTTTGCAGCCATACAGCATGACAGTATTAGAAAATTGCTGTGACATAGAAGAGAAAGCAGCTAGAAGATGAGCCTTGTATCAGCCGTAGGTAAAAATGAAACCTTTCACATGCTCGAACTTGTTCTAATCAGCCAACTATCCCACAGGGTGACATGAGCCATGAAAGTTTTCCTAGAATGCACCTTTTTGAAGTTTTCTCCAGTGAATTCTCAGGAAACAGATCAAACATCCAGGTTACCCATGCTTTTTTCTTTTCATCGCAGACATTAAATAGGAATTGGTGCAATTTATTTACGATCTCTCTCTCTCTCTCTCTCTCTCTCTCTCACACACACACACACACACACACACTGTGAGGTGTTAGGGAGCCAGGACACACTGATAAGAAGTTGACCAGTGGACCAAGAAGGCATAGATGGACAAGGGATGAGAACAGGGTGCTGATGGAATTCTACTATGCAAGTAAGCCCAGCAGAAGGGGTTACATGCAAAAGGATGTGGGAATCTTCAAACAAAACACCTGGTAGCTCAGTGTTCATAGCAACTGCAATCACAACTAGAGATCGATGACATACAACACAAATGCTACGGCAACTGGGAGACAGATCGTCAGGTCAGGGGGGAGATGTCGTCACCCCACCCAAGACTGGGTACCAAGCCGATGAATACAACTAATGAAGGTGCGTTGAGGGCGAGAGCAGTTGACCTGAAAGATAGGATCATGGCGAAGCTGGAAACCTGGACCCTCCAGGGCCGATTACCAGGACTACGCAAAGTACCCTACTGCTACCATATCTGAAAAGAGGCTGCTAGGAAAGCTGCAACCACCAATACCTGCAGAAAGTAGCAAAGTAGTAAGGCAAGTCCTGAGGAGTCAGCTGAATGGGAAGAACAAGATCCGGGCAATCAACACCTCCTCCCTGTTGGCGATCAGGTACCCTGCTGGGATAATAAGCTGGCCAAAGGAGGAGATAGAAGCCACTGACATCGAGACAAGGAAACTCCTGACCATGCATGGAGGGTTTCACCCTAACTCCAGCACCCTGAGACTGTACGCTAAGCGGAAGGAAGGAGGCTGGGGACTGGTGAGTGTCAGAACCACTGTCCAGGATGAAACAACAAACAACCATGAGTACATTAGGAAGATGGCCACAACCCACCACGTGCTTATTGAATACACCAGGCAGCAGAAACGTGAGAAAGAAGAGGAGCAAGAAGAGGAACCATCATGGAAGGACAAGCCCCTGCATGGTATGTACCACCGTCAGATAGAGGGAGTGGCTGACATCCAGAAGTCCTACCAGTGGCTGGACAAAGCTGGACTGAAAGACAGCACAGAGGCGCTGATCATGGCAGCACAAGAACAAGCTCTGAGCACAAGATCCATGGGGTCTACCACACCA
>VVHJ01026659.1:0-10870 GCA_015107715.1 Tylochromis polylepis
TTAAATGTGCTTGTTTGTGTGTGTGTGTGTGTGTGTGTGTGTGTGTGTGTGTGTGTGTGTGTGTGTGTGTGTGTGTGTGAAATTAGAGCTCATACCAGTGTTTAAAAAAACTGTACAGCCTTGATGAAAAAACTACAATGCAGTATTTAATTTATTGACCTCAGACTAAAACAAATATGATCACATCATGAGTGTCTTTTTGACATTTACATTAAAACTACTTTCAAAAAACAGCTCTGACATTAATCGTATAAAGGTTTTATTATTAATTGTTGTGTATCATTTACATGGGTGACAAAGGGGGAAAAAAAACCCTACTGTGGGGAAATCGTGTTATACTGTGTCTGGCATTTTGCAGGTGTGGTTTCAATCTACTTGTTTCCTTTAAAAAAATTACTGCAAATGTAAAACTGCAATATACATTTATCCTGTGATGAAACATTTCTCTCCTGGTGGGAGTGTCGTCTTCCTGAGCATGAAGATGATATGCTATGGCCCTCATGCTCATCAGCCTTCAGCCCAACTGAACACATGCTACAGGAGTTTTGAATTGATCGTGTTAGACAGTGCTCTCCACCACCATCATCAAAACAAAAAAGAGCATCTTTTGGATGTTCCAGCACGCCAATAAAGTTCGAGAAACTTGCACAATCAGTGCCAAAGTGCATTAAAGTTCTTCTGGATCACCCATCTGTGAATTCCTTTTGAAAACATTACAAAAGGAGATTTCAAAGTAAAGGAAAAAATGCATCAGACCGACACAGTGTGTTATAGCCACCGTTAAACATTTTTTTGGCATTTACAGGTTTTTGATTTTTTTGAATGACCTTATGTAATATCTTCTGTTCTCCACTGATCCATGTCCTTGAATCCTTCTTCTCCCACTGTCTTTCTTTTCTAAGGCTGTATGAGGAACTTCTCAGGAGGTAAAGGATCTCCAGTGAGTGACCTCACCCGTGGCACTGGATGGGAATTACAGGGCTTAGTTCTCTCAACTTGACCCTGCTCCTAATTACTTGTCGAATAAGTCTTTTTGCTCCTAGCGCAGTGTTGTGCTAACCTCCACTTGTCTGCTGTCTGTCCAAACATGGAGAAAGAAAAACACGTTCCAGGGGGCTTAGCTTCCACGTCACATTCTCACAGAGTCAAACGTCCCACCACCGGCTCTCTGGGACCCACACAGGTTACACTTCTACTCGCCTCTTTGTGGATGAATGACTGGTGAGAAACACACAGGTACGACATAACGTACAATTTTTGCATTATTTGTAACTCATAAATATAGGAAATGAGTAATAGGATGCAACCTTGAGATAATTTGTCTTAATCATCTCATATTGTCTCAGACATCTTTACACTTTTTTTGGCAGCTTCCCCTGTAATTATGGTTTCTTCAAAGACAATGATCAGTGCAACAACTTTGTGAGTAATATACACTAATGACGGATAATAACACAGCTATACAGTGAGACAGAGGTCTCATCATTAGCCAAGTACTTGTGATGTGACTCTGCGCTCAGCAGGAATGCGTTGCGTTTTCGTCCCTCTAAAGAAGCATTTACAACAGTGATGGTTGACTGAGAAACACATCCACTGTCTTCTCTTTGCAGTGACTCACACGCCACTTTTCCCCTGAATTCAAACACAAACATGCAGTAAATATAATTACACAATGCAGAGGGCAGTAATCATTTTTACCAGAAGTGAAAATTAAAGTACAACATCCTCTTAGTTTGGTTACTGATCATATCTGCTCCCTTCACCCCTGCCCTCACCCTGGGAAAGCACTTTCTGAGATTACCAAACTTTGCATCATAACTCCATGCAAGTATTATCTGACTCAGAGATTACCTTTAAAATGAGAGCTCCCCAAACTCTTTACGGTATGTCATCAATTTTGTCTAAATACTGAGCGATAAGGGACTTCAGTGGGAAAAAAAAGGACAATCCTCCAGGGACCAAATAAGTTAAAGGGGGCGAGTTTATTCCATTATTGTCTAATAGCTTCCATAACCATCACCCTTTACCCCCAATAAAGTCTCATTGCCCTGAGGATTGGGTCTGGATTACATGGTAGCTCTGCTAATAATGTCAAACACATGAAGAGACCTGACCCCGAAACTCACCCATCACTATGGCGAGCGGGAGGCTACATTTTACCCAGAGTGTATCACACTGTGGTATTGGGGATAAACATAATATAAGGATGCAGCTCTCCGGGTTCTTAAAAAGTATTACATGTCTGTAGTACATTATTTGCAGTATGTGAAACGTTTATTTGCAGCATGTAAATACAGTATTTGGTTTAACAGCCTGGTGCTGCAGTGAAACAGACATGATAAAATGAAAGAAAGAAAGCGCAGCCTGAACAGCCGCTGCCTTTTCTTGACTGTGTGTGTGCGTGCATACCGCAGTTTGCAGGCTGTAGCATTGTACAGTTCCCCCCCAGGGCTGCATTGAGAGGCTGGTGCCAGAAAGTCTCACCTAGTCAGGTTAGCCTGGGAACGTACTCACACTACAGGCATTTCTTCCCCTCTCTCTCTCTCTCTCTTTCTTTCTGTCTCTCTCTCACATACACTCACATTCTCACATGCATGCACACAATACTACCCACATCATAAGCTAATGAGCCATTATATTGTCATTAGTGTTTTATTTGCACCACCCTGTCTCTCAACAATCTGTCATACTCTTCACATGGTGATGACTCACAAACTAAAAAGTTGTTGCAGATTTCAGCGTGAGGGTTTCCATGCCTGCACACATTACACACACACACACACACACACAAATAAGCACACAAACAAACACACATTAAACACGAACACACACACTTTTTGTGCAGGTTTGCATTCTGTGCGTACATCGTCCTGATTGAGTGCTTCTGTTTTTTCTTTTTTCTTTTTTTTTTTGTTTTGCGTGCTTTTGACAAGTCATTCATTTCCGCACGTCAAGAGCAGACAAACTCTGAATCCATCTTGATATCCACTGTGAATCTTGATCACAACGCTGTTTCCCGCAGGGGGGCCTCAAAAAGCACATGTGATTTAAGTAGACTTGAAATTTGTTTGGGGGAACGTCCGCAGCATAAAGCATGTGTTTATGTATGTAGCAAGTCATTATCTTTGCATCTTGATTAGATTTTCCAACATTTCTCATGTTTGTACACCTAAAATAGAGAGCATGATGGCGGGACCACCCAAACTGGGTGATCACACATGTAAAATAAGAAAAGGGATGCTCATTATGAGGCAGACAGTTTGTCTTGCTCTCCTTGCGTGGCCTCTGTGTGGATCTTTTTTTTTTTTTCCTTTTGTCCAAAAAGATCCACACAGAGAAAATGTGACTGACTGTGAATAAAATAAAAGATTGATGGAGAGCTTGTGTCTCATTTGCTCCTTTAAATTATTTACCTTTTCACATGCAACAGTTGATAATGAGGCAATGGATTCGAACATCTGTCAAAATCTTCTCCTGCCCTGCTACTGTTGCATTAATAGTCTCATGATGCCGCAGGTGTTTATTTCCAAATGATCCCACATTTATAAAGTGTGATTTTGTAAGTTAATACTCTTGTCAAAACAAACTGATGAAACCGCAACGTGGAGCAGAGCGATTGCTGTTGCACCTAGAAAGGAGAGCACAGAGGCAGGCGTGCTGCGAGCAGACGGGCTCTCCCCAGTGTTCACCCTGAGAAATGCAGCTTTTTCCTGGATACTGTTGGCAAGTGCATTCAGTATAGCGTCACATTCCTTCACATGCCAAACACACACATTCATTGTTGTCAATCATCAAAAAATACTGTAATTCCCCTGTACAAGTAACTTTACACCTTAGCTGTTAAACTGATAGATGATATGGTGAGAACAGGCACAACAGCATGCAGTGGTTTATATAAAGCACTGGAAAGCATTTTAAAAGTGTAATGCATTAAAGAAGTATACCAATATGCCTCATTGGCTGATGTAAATTTGGCAGTAAACTGGAACACATGAAAAAAATAAGCCCACAGGATCATATTTAGATCTGTTGTGCAGTGCACATCTAATGAAAACAAGGTTTTGAGATAACCTGCTTGAACTCAGTCACAGAACTAATAAAACATTAGTGCCGAAAAATAATTGTAATTTTTTTTTTAATGACACATTTGTTGGTAATTGCCGAGTGCTGATATTGATCCTGCAGTGATTATGGTGTCGTGGATAACCATCCAGAGTTGTTAAGGAGTGACTCAGCACTGAGCAGTGAGGTAAAAGGGCTTCTTTCGTGCCAAAGAGGCGCTCCGTGCGATATTACTCAGTGCTGCTTTTTGTGACAATAGTAAAGCAATAATTATGAGACCCACACTGTATTTTCATCATTAAAGCGCAGCTGTGATGGATGTGGCTGTTTCAGGATTTGTGCTTAGCCTTTAATTACCTTTGAGTGATTGCTTTCCTTGCACAAAGCACAATTCTGCTAGGAAGACATAATTAAACACCAATTCTAATTGCAAACAGCAAAAAACAGAACATGGAAATCTGTGCCTGCCTTGAAAGGTTCATTAAGTAGCGTCAGCTTGTATAACAAATCCCAGGAAGCATTTATGAATATAGTATATATTTAGCTCCATTCAAATCTGGCTTTGCTCTGCGGCCTGCACCCCTGTGAGTCAGAGTTTCAGCTTTACCTGAAGAAAACTTGGCACAGCCACTGAGTGAGCGATGGAAAATTAAAAAGCTCAGTTAGTGCCTATGGGTGAGAAACAATTATGGGTTTGTGTTCATTACAATGGTGTACAAAGGAATGAAAATTCCTAAGCTAAATGTTCTACCATCAAAATGCCAAGAGTAAAATGAATGTAATTAAGCCCACAAATACCTCCGGCTTTTGTAACAAAGCTGTTTTACTGCCTTCAGCAGCATGCGAGTACCTTGCTTAGCAATAAGTAGTCAGTACAAGCGCACTGGCAGGGAATGAGCCTTGAATCATTCATGCACGATGCAACATGTCATTGTGTCCCGTGGTGTATTTGTTTCAAAACTCTGAGATATTGTTAATTTGGATAATATAATGAATTGAAGTCTCCATAAACAGCGGATTTGCGCTTGCTCAGCTCTTGCATTACACAGCAGGGTTGTGTCCCTCTGTAAAAATCAGTTTCCTGCAGCATCCTTCACCATCACTTTCTCTCTGAGCAGAATACTGAAAGAAATAGTTAACAGTCGCATTGCTACACTAAGAGAGACAAAGTTAGCACCTGACACAGCTTTAATCCCAAACCGTACCAACTTCTAGGAACCAAGGAGCTGAGAGTACTGCTGAATCAAATTTAAACAGGGAGTTTAAATTGTGTTGCTTTGTGCACTTGGGCACATATGTTGCCATGACCTACTCCTCTCATGGACAGTTAAAGTATGGGATCTGTGTGTGCAGCAAAAGGTTATTCTAAAGAATATCTGAAAAGTGTGACAGCTTTGGTGGTTTGAGTATTCATTTTTGAACTACTATAAGAAAATTAGTAGTTCAGTATATTTTAGGCTTACTGTAATATTGGCCTGTTATTCTGTACAGAAAGAAAAAGCATACAACAAAGCTGAATGTATTTAAGATGTACAAACTAGAAATATGTCATTTTAATTAATAAGGCTAAACATTTTAATCCAGTGTTTTCCTTATGAAAACAGTTTGGAAACAGGTATGGTGTACTGGTAGCACCTAATTCTCAACACTAATGCCCTCATACATTTTTTTCAATAAATTGTAGTTGTCTTTTTTCTTACTTCTGCTTGATTTGAGTGATTCATCGGACGTCTCTTAAAGGTGCTCCTCGGCTCAGGTAAGCTCTTCTCAATCCCCTTGAATGTACCATGGGCAAAAAAGTATTAGTATAGTTAGTATTACATTAAATTGCTATTAGCAAGTACAAAAGTCTGAATGGTTAACTACTGTTTGGTTAACTAACTTTAAGTAAGGAGGCTATGTAGCACTAGCTTGCATTGGCAATGGCAACTAGTGCCACTGAAAGTTTGCTAACTTCCATTTTTTGCTGGAACATAGTTCAGGCCTGTAAGTTAAGCTGTAGGAGACTACCAATAAGATCATTATATGAATATCTATCAAAATGAGACAATTTTATGTAGCCAGCAAATCAGGTCAGGGCAGCTGTGGTCATTTTCTTGTTCCTTTGGTCTTGCTAGAAACTGAGCTAAGCAAGCTACAAGGTCAAGCACTAGCCAAGAGTGCCTGGAAAGATTACAAGATTGCAGGGCTAATCATGACTGGCAGTAAAGGTGAACAACAACTTTCTGATAATTTGCTGGCCCCAGGTTTTAATTAAATTTTTAATTCTTGCAAAGCTACCCTCTGACGCCTCAAAATTCCTTCTTTAAATGAGAAATGTGCCGCAAGAGACGTTATCTGCATTCTTTTCTGTTGTTCTGTTAAGGTTAAGCTCATATTATCTAAAGCTGAACTACTCCTTGCATTATGATTTATTACGCCAAAAATGAAAATCATTACATCCTTAAATGAATGAATGGGTGATTTATGAAATCTAATATGCTAGAATGAAGGGGAATATATTCTACAAATATTCTAATACATGCAGTTTGTAATGTCTGGTTATACGTTTTTTTAAAAAGTGCTGTTGTAGACATTGTGGGAAAAAAAGAAACTCACTTCAATTAATGAAAATGAAAATCGAAATACTAAGTACAGAGAGTTTGGGTATGTCTTTAGGCTTGCCAGTTTCAAATGAGTGTGCATGGTGTGCACGCCTGAGTAAAGATTACAAAGCATTTTGTTTTCTCTGACATGGAATAATAATAAGCACATTTTTGAGCTGAAGTAATAGTGAAGAAAACCATTTGCGTTCAAGAGGAACAATCAAACTCTCTAAAGCAGCAGTAGTTTGACACTGCATGTTTTACTTCATGTGGACTTTGTTATTCCGTCAAACCCACACTCCTGCATGCCCTTATATTGGAGCTCTACATTTCCTCCAATTGAAAACATCTTCATTGAGATACATAAACAAATTTTAAAGTCATATTTTGCTCCACGTTTTAGGTCCTGCCTGAGATCTGATTTTCCTGTCTTTGATGTTATGTTCATATTCTTCCCTTTTCCCTGGCAAACATATGTCCCTCATTACATCGCGTCATGCCAGCGAACAATCAGTTTGTCAAAACACATCTCTGGGCTCAGCGAGAAGGGATGAGAAGGCTAGTAAGTGGAAGAATGGCTGACAACAAAAGGGACTGTCAAGGGAATTATTTAAGCAGTAACAGATACCTGCTCTTAGCACCACACGGCCAGCAGCTCTGGGGCCTTGCCCCTAGCACCTTCTCCTCGATGTATGCACTGGGTCTCTCTGCAACCAGTTTGGGACGGCTCATTGAGTGACAGTTTCAATAAGAGTAATTACAGTGGGCTGCAGGGCCCAGTTATGTTGTCTGGTGACTCCACCCATTGTGGAGCCACAGTAACTGTGTTAACTATGGTGTTAGACTATGGTAGACATCAGTCAGCCTCTGCTGGACCTCACAGTAGCAAACACACACATAAGTACAGAGAAGTATGCAAAACAAGAGCACTTTTATTATACTTTTATTAAAGTATAACTGAGACAAAGCATTTCTACATAAACACATTTGCCTACACGTAAAGTGTTTTTACTTTAATGTATGTTGATTTGTAAATGACTGAAGTAACTTGATAATAATAGTGGCAGTGTGCATTATTATGCCAGCAGATGTAGTAGAATTTAGCTAAGAATATTTACTGAAATCCTGTACTAAAGTACAAATATGTGTACTTTCCTTGATTATTTAGGATTCAGGTCACTTTATTCTTCTACTTCACTGCATCCCAGAGAGAAATTGATACGATTTTGCAAAACTTCTTATCACTGTTTTCATCCTGAGAAGGAGTCAGAGAGGTTAGGCTGTTTTGCACGATGATCATCGTGTGCATGTGTGCTGGTCAGGCCAAACAAAGAGTATCAAGATGTTGATATACTCTATGCTATCTGAATGTCGCAGGTTTGGCATGTTTAAATTGTTCTTGTTACGAAGTTTGAGAAAACGTTACAGTCCTCTTAGCTTTTTATAATTAATTTGATGACTCCTCTAAACAATCTGAAGAATTCTCACATATGTTGTGACATTTTTAGAGTCTGACATTTTTCAAAATAAAATAAAATTAAAACAAAACAAAACAAATTTGGCTCCCCTAGTCAGAACCAACAGCTAAACAGCTTTAATTCCCATTAATTGTGAATCAGATGCAGTCTTGCCCATTCATATAAGAAACTCATTTTATTGACAGTCATTAAGGGAAATTGTAGTTCATTGTTGTGTATTTTAATCTTTTTTTTTTTAATCAAAATGAAGGTACCAACGGCTCTTTTCATTCATCACTACATTATTTAAATTTAAATAATAATTTTAGACCACATTCATGTGGCTAACAACACTTTACTATCGCATCCATGCAAGATATTTATGAATTAGGATATAATCTATCCTAGGATGTAACACATAGACCTTGCTCAGCCAACTTGGCAACCCGTAGGATAATGTGTTTGGGAAGCAGGTAGGTTGGTGTGGGAAGCTCATTCCACAGTGGAGCCAGAAGTGTTTAGAGGCCTGTTGTGTCTAGAGTCTCTGAGGTCACTTTAATACAAGCCCGAGGTCTTAAATCTGCCCCCATGTCGCTTCAGCAATTACACGAGGATCCCTCTCATCCTTCTTCCTCCTTCCCTGTACCAGTCTTCCTCATCATTTTGCTCCTGTCTGCCACTGTGGCCTCTAGCATTTCTCTGCTTTCACTTTGTTCTCTACTTCTACCCTTTATATTATTTAATATTAAGCATAACTGTTGCTGTGCAACACAATATAGGACCTTCCTGCACAAAATCATTATTTACCACACTCCAAATGTTTCACTGTTACAGTTGTACAGGAGAATTAAGCGAGAGCCGTTAACCCGTCATCAGCCTAACTCAGTGTTTACTCAATCACTGATCTGCCGCTAAACCAAGTTCCTGTCTGTGTATTTGTGCTTGAAAGCCATCCCCACGAGCTTGCGTGTGGACAATAATGCTTTTAGGGGATTGGGTCATGTGTTGGGCCTTTTAACTTCAGTCAGTGCTGCATCCTGATATCCTGGTGTGACTGGTTTCAGGGGGTAATTCACTCCACCAGAAACACTGGCTTTTTAGAGGTTCCACATGTGCCCTGGCACCAGACAGAAGAGAGGCTGGTAAGTTCCATTAATTGAGGCAACATTCCTGTAGCGTTGTCAGGGGTTTTTATTGGTATTAGCTTTGCCCGCAGGCTGTCATTATGCCTCATTTAGAGCCTGCGTGGGTGTCAGGTTGTAACTGTTTGAGAATATATTTAACCACTAACAAGCTAATCGTCAAATCAATCAAGGCAGTTTGAATATATGGACTAATTGATCCAATCAGCCAAACTTGAAACCAATAAAAAAAAAAGCGACATCTCTTTTAAAACTATACGATTCTTATCAAAAATAAAGAGGAAATAGTTTGAAATCATCTCAGAGTCTTTGGGAAAGAGGATTTGGAGCCATACTGTGTTTTCCTGATGTGTTTTTTTTTTTCTCATAGAAGTGGCGTGACAACATATTTGCAGGGTTCCCTTGTCCAGCATCCCAGAAGAAATGTCAAATGTGCCTTTAATCCAGACAGCTCACAGGGTGGATTCGCTGGAGCAAACACCCTAATAACAGTAAATCCTCAAAAATTGTCCAAATTGCTTGCAAAAATTGCCCCCCCCTCCCGCCTTTGACGGAGACTTTTAAACAGACTGAGATGATTCAGCAGGTTAAAATGAAAAGCAGATTGATTGGACCAGCAGGCATTAACCCCACCTATGGATTGATCTTCTCAGGTCAGACGGGACTTCTGACACAGTCGTGCTCCTGACTGGTTTGATTCGAGCTTGCTGACAAGGTCAGCGGTAACTTGCTGAGAGTGTGTCATGACTGACTGCAAAATTGCTCCTGACTCATCTGTGCAATCACTTGTCAGCATGTCATGTCGCAAGAATGTGAGTTTGTTTTGCAAAAGGACAAAAGAAAAAATTCATTATGACTTCAATCGTATTTGTGGGAAACAAAAGCGCACTTCTCTGCTCCTCCACTTTTACACTAACAAGTGTTTTTTAGACTTGCCGAACCGAGTGCACTTTCTTAAGAATTTTAATTTCTTGCTTGATTAAAGACTGGATCTGCAGTTTAGACATACGGAAACTCATCTTTCACTTTTTTTATTTTCTCAGTGCTAGGATTTTCCTTTTAACCAGCTCCATGTGACTATTAGCTGTGCTTATTGTGATCGTCTGGACATGATTTGTTTGCACCCATAAAAGTGCACAGGAATTGCTTGTTTTTAATGGCCATGTTATCCACCGTGGAAGCATGAAATTTAATGTCTTTTTTTCCATTGAAACATCCAAAATCCCCACAGAATGGCATAACGAAACTAAATTAGAAATATTCATTGTTGTTTCAGTCCGTGAGTAGAAATTTGACTTTGATCACGCTTATTGACGTTCAGACGGCATGCAAACACATGCGAGAGCTGTTGTTGTATTTATTAGTGTGGATATTTAAAGACATGAAATCCTTTATTAATCCTTTCTTTATGACTCAGTCAGAGGACGACCACAGCAGGCAGCATGCTGTAAGTGGCTGCTAATTCACATTTTACCAGTGTGTGAGTGAGCTCAGGCTCCCTCCTTGCCCAGTGGTTGGCTGTCTCTCCGCGTGGAACCGAGATGTGAAGAGTGAACGAAAAGTGCTGCTGCCATTCGACTGCAAATCAAATACACATCAGCCGGCGTGGGGGTGACAAACAGTC
>VVHJ01026660.1:0-12558 GCA_015107715.1 Tylochromis polylepis
CGTGGCCCTAAAGTCAGAATTCTGAGAAAAAAGTCAGAATTCTGACATTAAAGTCAGAATTGAGGTTAAAGTCAGAATTCTGAGAAACAAGTCAGAATTGAGATTAAAATCAGAATTCTGACTTTTTTTCTCAGAATTCTAGAATAGAAAAAAAAAGACGTGGCCACTTTTTTTTTGTCCGTGGCCCTAATCCTCTTCCGTACTTTTAAAAGTCATCATTCGTCATATTATTTTTTAGGAATTTAAAAGGTTAAATTGAAATAATTCAAATAAAAACAAAACAAACATTCCTACATTTTATACATATCAGAAGTGTACTCTTATAACTAGTTGCCAGATTTCTTTGTTTACTCTTTAGCTACCATAAAGTAAGCAAACAACATTATTCTTAGGCATGGGTGCGTCTTTGCGCCTTAGTCAGTACAATGGTCATTCGGTACTGAGCTAGCAGAAGAAAAAAGCAACCCTAGCTGTTTTTCTTACTAACCATCTCTAACAACAACCTCCACTATAATTTCTCTGCACCTCACCATCATTCATGTTAACCTGAATATTTGCATGCTCTGTGTGTATCCATGTGGGGGTCTCTAAGGAGCGGGCTGCCAAATGGAGAACATCAGATGGCCTGATGGATGGTCTGACTACCAATGGTGTGTTGGTCATGCACCCAGCAGGCGAGTTTGTGTCTGAGCCAGCTCCTGGGGTCTGGAGAGAAATCTCAGTCTGTGGCAATGTCTTTGCCCTGAGGGAGACACGCTCAGCCCAGCAGAGAGGAAAACTGGTAAGAATGGAGCTGATGGGTAAATGTGTTCCATGCAGACTTCATATGGCTGCAAGTGTGGAAACTACTGAGCTTGACTTAAGAACTTGAAATTGCAGGGCTTTCTTTTGACAATTGATTCATCACAGCAGTGGACCCAAATCCATTCGCTCTTATTCAGACAGATTGTAAAGCTAAACAATATCAAAAGCTATCAATAATTGTATTTAAAGAGTCTGTATTTAAAGATCCTATTATGTTTTTTTTAATCAATATTTCAAAAAGGAGGAAAGAGTTCCTTTCAGCCTGTTAAATCTTGTCTTCAGCAGTATGTATTAGCTCCTGACGTGTGTTTGAATGTAATTCTTTAGATGGGATTTAAAGCCAGTTAAATTAGCTTCTTTTATAGTGTTTCTGAGCTGCAGTTAAACTATACTGTATTCTTTAAAATTGTGTAATAATGTAAACCCCACGTGAGGACCCATGGCCACAAGGACCAAAAAAAAGAAAAGAGAAATGTCAGTATACTCAATATATAATCATACAGCACAGTTTCTCAGATATTTAATTAGGAGGCAATGATTTGGTTAGTTTCTCTGTTATTACAGTAATATTGACTCGATTAACGAACCAAACTTAAACTAAACCAAACTAAACTTTAGGTAGCATTATATGTATATGGACAAAGTCTTGGTTGGCTTTATACAAACATTTCTTGTCTTGGCCCATGATAAACATACAGTTTTTACCAGCATGTGCATGACTTTAATTTCAGTGCCCCACTTCTGGTAACGGCTTTAGCTGATTTAAAAAGAAAAATGTGCTGAGAAAAAAACAATTCTCCAGCTGTTGAATATTGTGACCATTTATGGCCAAAGTTGGACTAACACAGTGCCTGTCATAATTCACCAGTACTTCCTTTGTACTTCCACCTGCCTGTAATGATGAATGAAATCTTATTTCTCAGTTCATTTCTGGGGGCTTCTGAATAATGTTATCTCAAAAGGTATACAAGTTAAGTCAAGCAGTCAAAGACGAACTGCAGCTTAAGGACTGTGACCTTAGACCAGTGGTTCCCAAACTTTTTTCGTTAGGCCCCCCTTTGTTTTACAAGAAAACCCATATTTTGTTTTCAAACTCCATTGCAGTTTATTTCACACCTTAAACCTTTTGTTAACAATTAAGCAAATGAAAGTAAACTGCAATAAATTACAGGTAGCAATAAAATAAACTACTACCTCTTCTAAATAACAGAAAAACAAACCATCTTCATGGTGTCATTATTTTACGTGTAGTTGTTTTTGTTTATTTACTGTGTAAGAATATTCAACATTGCTATCAATACATTTTTCAAAAAATGCCTCTCTGTGTAAAATGGGTTTAAAAACACAAACAGCTGTGGGATACTGTTTGTCTGTGATTTGGACAGCCCAGCACGTGCTCCCGACGCAGGGGAAACAACTTCTGTCGGGGATACCTACCTTGGCACCACCGTTGTGCAGGTGAAGCCAAAGGCGAGATATGCTTCATCAGATTTTCTAGTCTTTGGTTTGGAAGCATATTTGGCGATGCTTCATCTTCTGCTTTGTGTTTGTGTGACAAACCTGTCCATTATGCTAGCAGTGTCCAAGCAGTCTTTTTTTTTTTTTCTTATTCATACCGCGCCCCCCCTGCAATGGCGCCCCCCACTTTGGGAACCACTGGTCTAATAAATGACTCGCCCTTTGTTACTTTGTCTGCATGTGAGTCCTGTATTTGGGTCTTGTCCGTCACGCTTAATGACACAAAATTTGTTTGTAGGGTCTCAAATGTGTTTGCAGTGTTGGTGGTGCATTAATGGTACTCATTCATATTATAATGAAGTTCTTCTTCTCTCTTACTTAGCATTGATTCGCAGCAGCTGAAATGTCAGCCTACTGACGTCACAGTGGCTATGTCCACCTCTTATATACAGTCTGTGGTATGAACCCACTTTTCCCTGTGGGGAAATTTCCTGCGCTGCAGACTTGGCTCATGTTAGCGAGCCAGGGCGGGTGGGGTCACATGCACTCAAATGACCTCACAGTAACTCTGCTCCAATCAAAGTGCACTTTCTCTAATTTGGTGTCACGCATACAAAAATCCCCCACACACAAATTTACCATGTAACACAAAAATCAAAGCGCTAACTCAGCGTGTCATTCTCTGCTTCAGTCCATGGAAAATCACTCAGCTCTGCAGGCTGGGATAAAATGCTTGACTAATATCAGCCCATCAAGCTCTTGTGCTTATAATAGTGACACTTACAGTTGGTTTCAGTGCCGCTGCAGGCTCATATTACCTCCTTATTACCAGGCAGTCAAAGCCACATCAGAAATAGAACAATTATAAGCAGCACTCAACAGCCACCACGTGCTCTTACAACCACACCCTTAACGCTGTTTTATACCTTCCACATATCTGCTTAAATTAGTGCCTTTCTTGCCTTGACCTTGTCCTCAGTGGCCATTAAAGTCACAGATATGATGAGCAAACGAGCAGCCAAGGTGAAATCATCTTAATGTCCATGGTTTTTGGCACCTAACGTGACATCAGAGGCACACCTCGAACACACGTAAAACTGAAATATAGCCATTTTTCAGCTTTGGTTCACTTTTTTAATCAGTGTCCCCTCATTTTAATCAGTGGGTGATTTTAAAAATAATCTGTTGGACAAACTCTGATAAGGCTTTCTTGAGATGCCATACGGATGAATCTGATAATGTGAAGGGTCATTTTTTAACCTTAACACAGCAAACAACTATTCATGGATAAACTACTTGGACTATGAGAGGATACTTGCACATCTGGGCAGTTCACTGAGGACACAGATGTTGCTGTTATGAAGGAACATCAATTCACTGTAAATGCAAACTGTGTCCTTAATTTAAATTGCAAGAATTTATAGGTTTTTATAACTTTTTAAAGTTTACTTCATTAACTTTCTGTCTGCTCACTGAGGAGGTTAGCTTCATGTACTTGTTTTATTTAATAATTCATACCTGTTTTTTCTAAGTTCAGAACACTTATGCAGTTGCAAACGCAAAGACTCTTTGCAAATCTCAGCTTGCGTAAAGTGAATCTTAAATATGTGGCTATACCTTTGATTTCAGGTGACTGATCCCTCTTAAAACCAGCACACTCAAACAGGTGAGTAAAACTTAGCTATAATTTTTTTTCTTATTAAGTATTTTAGTGTTTGATTCGGTATAAAAACAAGGCTATTTGTTACATGTTTTACTTGTTTTTACTGAAATTATTTTTATTTTCATACTTCAAGCCTGAAAAATTATTGTCCAGTGTTTGCAACACTTCTAATTTCCTGCATATGCCCAGAGAATCCCACAAAAATCTGCAGAAAAGGAGAAAACGTGACTTATTTTTCCAGAGACAATAAAATAATTCAACAGTGAGTAATGAAAAGCATGTCTTTAAATTATTAACATGTCTTTTTCTGCATCATTTTTCTCTTATACATTCACTTGATGTAGTATTTATGATTTTACTGAATGTTGTGCTGCACACAGATGGATGCGTGTGTTCTTGTTATCTGTGAATTGTGGGATAAATAACATACAAACAGATGGTAAAAAAAAGTAATTTTGTCCAAAGTATGGACTGTAAATATTGAAAGGCTGGCCTTTCGTTCCATCCAAGAATGACTAAACAGATTACAGAGTAAGGTGTGTAAACAGACAGCTCAGCCCAAATAAACTGAACAGATTCACTGTTTTTGTGTGTTGTTGAACAAATTATGATCTTTTTAAAACACTAAATCTATCCTACTGTCATTTTCCCTGCTGAAAAACAGAGGAAACGTTCCGTTTTTACACCCAGCAAAACAGAGTACAAGGTAAGGTTTCTTAGATCGTCATGTTTTATCCATCCTCTCCATCGCTGCCTGCTGCCTTACATGGAGTCTTAAGGCTGCACAGATGAGTGAGCAGCAGAGCTGCAAAAAAGCTGCCACAAAAATAGAAATCGTAAATGCAGCCCGGTTTAACCTGCTCGCTCATCTATGTGAGGCAGGAGCCACAGGCATCCTCTGCACACGCCTGCCTCTGGCTTTAGTAATTCATCCATTCAGTTACAGATGACAGCCCTCATGGGCAGTTCGGTTATCACAGAGCACCCATGACTTCATTTTATTTTTTATCCAGGAGTCAAGAGCACAAGCATACTGTGTATTATGGAGAAAAGCAAACTTGAGGAATGATTTCACTAACACGTCAGCACAAGGTGTTTTGCAGAGGCAGGTTCATGCATTTTTTACAACATCATATTCTACACCTGAAGACAGACTATGGCTTAAATGTTTATATCTGTAACATTCACACTATATCACACAGACCTGCTCCTGAATCAAATCCATTCTCTACTGCTTATCCTTTTCAGGGTCGCAGGGGGGCTGGAGCCTATCCTAGCTGTTTTAGGGCAAGAGGCAGGGTACACCCTGGACAGGTCGCCAGTCTGTCACAGGGCTAACGCATAGATAAAGACAACCATTCACACTCATGGAGAATTTAGAGTCTCTAATTAACCTATCCCCACTAACTGCGTGACTTTGGATTGTGGGAGGAAGCCAAAGTACCCGGAGTAAACCCACACAAACACCACACAGAAAGACCCCGGCCTGATGGTAGAATTGAACTCGGGACCTTCTTGCGGTGAAGCAACAGTGCTAACCACCATGCCGCCCTGAATCAAGTCCAATATGTAAATTATTTTTTTCTATTTTCACTCTTTGTTAAAAGCTTGTGAAATGTTTTGCTCTGTGAGCAATCAAAACTCCAAACATGAGATTATCCTTGGGCTTTGAGCTTTGTTGAGTTTGTGGGTTTTGTTAATGTTTATTTAGTTTGTTTCTGGGTCCTTGTGTTTTGTTTCTCACTCCTGACTGTGTCCTTTATGTCATTACGTTTTGTTTATCCACTGATTAGTTTACTCTTTCTGTCTGGTATTAGTTTAATATTTAAGTTGTCAGCATTTTCTCTCTGTTAAGTTCTTGTTCCTGTTATGATATTATTAGTTTCCTGTTTTACTTTGATAGTTCTTTGTCACTGGTATCTTGTATTTAATGTTATTTCATCTCCTGTCTCACTGTCTTGATTGTTGTCACTGGTGACTTGTCATCCAGCTGTTTCCAGTCTGTTTCTCGACGTATGTTTTGGGACCTTCTTTGATTTTTTTTAACTCTGTCTTGCGTTTGGGTCCAAATGTCTTACATTCTATCTATGTAATGACGTATGAACCCTGCTTCCGGGTCCAAACTACTCTGCGTTTATTAAGGCTGTTATGTTTTTAACATGCTTTAATGCTTTGTATCTTGTTCTATTTAATCTGAACAAGCCCCTAAAAAAAGCCCCAAAACAAAAAAAAGTCAGTGATCACTGTTGGCCTCTCTCAGTTTTTATTACCACTATTCATTTTAGAGCTCAGTTTTTAAAACCTTGCGATGTAACGACAGCCCAGCCCATGCAGCAGTAAATTAATGACTAACCTTGTATTGTGGATGGATTATCTCAGTTGTTCTCCTGACTGAAGTTTGGCCCGTTTACAGCATCTTTTTCCTGCCATGCAATTGCATTTGTCCCTAACCATCGGGAACCCTTACGTTAACTTTTATTGAGTGGAAAAAAGTTAGCGTTCATCCTCCATCTTCACTGTGCTAATGTGTTGATATTATGCTAACCAAAGCTGTGTAGCTAGCCACCATGTAGCACATCATTATATACCAGCTAGCGCAACTTCTGCCCTGCCAACGTCACTGCTGTTTAGTTGTCTGTCTTCATTTATGTCGGAAGTGATACCAGAGCTGTAAGTCTTAATTTTTTCAGAAATCCCTCAGTCAGAACATGGTATATCATCTTTAGATGAAAACTAGTGCGCTAACTCCCTGCTAACTTCTAACTCCGTTAAATTTCCTAAATCCTGTTTTCATGGATGCCTGGATGTTAAACTTAATTGTTACACCTAGTAGAGCAGCCACAGTGATCATTTTATTAAAGATGAAAGAATTTGGACAGCTTGTAACTCTCAGTGACGCCGCAGTGATCATTTGACTTTGGGACCTGAAACGGAGTTTGGCCCCGGAAACGGCTAATGACGTCAGGCTTAAAGACTATATATATATATATATATATATATATTAGTGTTCTCACTGAAATATTTTATATTTGTGATGGCTTGGTCAAGGCTGGATTCCTTTGACAACACCAAGATTGCTACATGATATGTATATTTAATGGATAATACAGAATTACTGTGGGATTTTTACTTGTCACATGAAGGTGGCACAATACGACAGTATAGATATGTAATATAATACAATGTAGTTTATTATAGTATATGGTTTATATTGTATAGTTAAGTAAAATTATGGGATTGTAGAATATTGAAATATTAAGAATATTATAGAAAGTTACAGGAAACAGGCCTGAGCAAAAAGATGCAATCAAAGATGAGTTTGCTACTTCAGCACCATGGACAGCACCATGGATTTATCAATACATAGCACAATTAGGCTACAGATATTTCTGAGCCTTTGTTCAGGGTCATGTATTGTATCTCGTAAAAACCAAAAAGCCAAATAAAAGATCAATGAGTCAGACAAGGGGCTTTCAGACACAATGCGAAAACAGCACTGCATGCTGAAATCCATTATTTCCAAAGGGTTGTGTCATGCAACAACACTTCCTCACTGCACTGAGCAAAGTGCGCTACTCAGCAAGCCCATGTCTATGTCCAGAGTTCAAATTAATTTAACTTATTTAACACAAGTTTGTGTTTGTGTTTCTTCCAAGTAGGCATGTCAGATGATTATTTAGAGGTAGTTTGCTGGGGGTTAGGGGATACATGTAAGCAATATTTCTAAATTGAGATAATGAGCCAATGAAGTATACAGTTTTGTGGAAAGGTATTTGACCCCTTCCTGATTTCTTATTTTTTCTATTTTTTCACACTTTCATGTTTCAGATCCACCAAACAAATTTTAATAGTAGACAAAGACAAGTAAATAGTCGAGTAAATAGAAAGACTTTTTCTATGGCTTCACCAAACTCCTCCTACAGCTGAGTTTTTGTTTAGCCACTGCCTAAGCACATTCTGCTTGGCTTTCAGCTGCCTCCCACAGGTTAACCATTTGGGTGTCCACCATCTGCTTCGGTAATTACAACCACGACCAACCACCTTGCAGTTGCAGCTTTGTGCGGCAGCCTCAACAATGGAGGTGTGGAACATGGCCCATTAGGAATCAGTGTCCCCAGTCTCCCTTGGAACGCTAGAGAAGTCCTGCAAAAGGTGTGCGCTGAAGATCTTGCAGACAGGGTCTTCTGCTAGGCATCCAAATGGACACCTGGCAGGGAAGGTGCAGGGAAAACAACCCTCTTTAAAACCGGGCCTCCGCCCTTGACTGCCTCCATTGACCTGCTGCAGCAGGTCAGCAAAGCAGCAGCAAAGCAGAACCAGACCATCACGCTACCACCACCATGTTTGACTGTTGCTATGATGTTCTTTTTATGAAATGCTGTGTTAGTTTTATGCCAAATGTAACGGGACTCAAAACTTCCAAAAACTTCAACCTTTGTTTTGTCAGGCAACAGAATATTTTCCCAAAAGTCTTTGGGATCATCAAATGGCAACTGTGAGCTGAGCCTTTGTGTTCTTCTTGGTCAGCAGTGGTTTTCTCCTCAGAACTCTCCCATGCTGACATTTTTGCCCTGTCTCTTTCTTATTTTTGAATCATGAACACTGACCTTAGCTGTGGCAAACACTGCAGTTCTTTAGATGTTTTTTCTGGGTTCTTTTTTCACCTCCTTGAAGAGTCACTGATTACTCTTCGAGTGATTTTGATAGACCAGACACTCCTGGTAAAGTTCACCCATGTTCCAAGTTTTCTCCATTTGTAGCTCTCACTGCAGTGTACTGGAGCCCTAAAACCTTAGAAATGGCTTTGTGGCTCTTTCTAGTCTGATAGATGCCAAAAACTTTGCTTCTGTCTGAGGTTTGATGTTTTAGCCTACCAAAATCATTTAAATAGTTGATATGATGATAATAATGATATGAAACATGTAGGTGGTTTGAGTAGATCATGTTGCATTCTGCCTGAAAAGCCCATATCATATCTAACTAAATAACCCCTCAGCTCCTGGTCTCTTTTCCTGCTGCTATATTATAGAGATGGGGAATGGGAGGCTAATAAACGGGGATGATTACATGTCTGCAACATTAAAATCCATCACAAAGTCTGTCTGTGACACCACAGTTGTTTCTTTCCAACTAAGACCACTCTCTAATGGTCAGCTCACTATACAATTTTCATTACATAAGAATCCTTGAAAATGAGTGGTGATTTGAGAGAAACCAGAAGCAATAGAGTTAAAGGAGAGGTTAGGATAGATTCCAGGAAATCAACAACAAGCAGCAGTTTATCTGAGTGAAGATGTGTACATTTTGAGGAGTTCAAATTTGGGCATTTGAGGTCAAGGGCATGCTTTTGAGGGAAGGCACTGCATTATCTGATTGTGAAGAACTGAATCTGAAGAACTATTCCTGAAGACTACTTGAAGAAATGACAAGAAAATTGCCTAAGAGAGTTCACGATGGGTTGAAGAATAAAGACGGTCATGCCAAATACTGACTCATTAAAATTGTACACTGAGTAAACTCTATACAGTATATAAAACAGACACCGTTTGTTTGCACAATTGAATACATTTCTAAACCAATTTCCCATTTTCCTAGCAGTATATGAAGCAATGATGGGTCGCTTAAGATTTTACTGTAATTGGTTAGAAATTCTACATTTGTAAGAGGAAAATGGTTGGCTTTAATTCTAAACCTACAGAAACACCATCTTACTTTAATTTTACACATCCTTCTTCGACTTCAAACACAAACCAGCATAGTGACTGTGTTAAAGATTTGGTTTTTTTAGGCTTCAATAGTTACACCCTTAGTTTTTTGAAACTCAGAACCTATCGTCTTCCAGGGAATATTAAATCAAAAAGCAGCAGGGTGAGGCTGTCAGCCTTGGGGGTTTGGGGGCTGGAGCAGTTAGGCCATTGGTTTTTGAAACCTAGGTTCTCTGGCCATTCAGTGATGATTAAGTAGACCCAGTTATTATAATCCTTTTGAATTTACACTGCCACTTTTTTCCTTTCCTTTTTAATTTTATGTTATTCAGTCACTGTCAATGCTTAAGTCATAGATCAATGTTGGGGTCACTACAAACTCTTTCTGTCTACTATTTCTCAGCCCTGGAGAAAATAGTCCTTAAACAGGTTGACTTTTGGCAGCAGTAATGGTATCAAAAAGTCATGTAAACAGCTAAAAAAAAAAACTAAAAAAAAACGCTTTAACCAGAACGTGGCCTTGAGACCAATTACTCACTGCAAGTCATCTTACGCTTAACTCAGCACTATTATTACTCTATGTACAGCACAGACAGTTATCTGTGTGCACCCCTGGGGAAAAGTATCTCCTCAAGCATGAGTCTAATACTGAGAATCAAGTGCTTAGATCCATGACATTAAGAAATGTTCACAACTAAAAGGCTTGTGAGAACATAAAGCACACTAAAAGAAATCCAACACTGTAAGTACAAAACGGCACAGACTGGTTACACAAGTGTACAGCTGCTAAGTGGCTGTGCAAGCAAGGCAGAGAAAATCAAACGGCTTTGGATCAAAAGACAAAATATAATTTTTTCTCTGTCTCAGATCTGTGTGTGTGTGAGTGTGTGTGCGTGTGTAGGTTTATCCACACACAGGAAACAGTGTGGGCTGCATGCACTCCAGGCGATTCCGTTTTGTGTGTGTGTGTGTGTGTGTGTGTGAGAGACAGAAAGTGAGCATGTAAGAGAAAAAGAGGAATTGGGAGTGGGTGTATGCAGTGTTTTGCAAGTGTGTATGTGCATGTGTGGGTGTGTGTCAGAGAGAGAGAGAGAGAGAAAGAGGGGGAGTGAGCAGGTCTTTTCTAAATGAGGGGGAGACTAAGAGATCAGTAGAGAATTAGTCACAGAGAGAGATCTCCTGCGCCTCCAATATCTAGTATTTCCTTCACTTTCTTTCTTCCCTTCTTCACACTGTATCCTCTCCTCTTTTCTCCTCTCTGTGATTTTGCTGCACAGGCTTTATTTTCTTTTTTTATTGCACAAGAAATCTGGTTTGAAGTGTATATGTGCGTGTTTATACACAGGCCTAATTATATGCTCAAAACAATTTAACTATAAGAATCCTCCATTTATGAGAAACCTGTTTAACATGCATAGCTTTCCTCCATATTTAGCCAGTCAACATAGGAATGTATACTATGCAGAGCAGCAGCTACTATTAATCTTTTTCCGCTGCATTAAACATAAGCTACTGTTGCTGAGTCAAATAGGAAGAGGGAAATGTTGTGTTACATTAGCTGGTTTATTAATGACAGCTGGGACAGTCAGGAGCAGTGCGTCAAGGCTGCGTTGTGAATGTAATCTGAAGGAGATTTTAACTCTTGTATGAACACTGTGCATCTGAGCCCTCAAATCTTTCCCTGTCAAGTTTACTTTGTGGCGCTTATTTCATGAAGGAGTTACAGCTGTGCAGCACTGGAGCCAACAGGTAATCAGAACAATGTTCAGCAGCTACGTTTGTAGTTTCAGAGTAGATGTGAACCTAAAGCTGCGGTAATAGTTGAAACATTGGTCATTGCTTGCATGAACTGTGATGTCAGCACAACCCATTTACACTTTCACTTGAGGCGCGTTGGATTTGCCGCAGTCTTTTCTAAATGAGAGGTGTCCCAACTCAGAAAACTCATGGCATCGGCACTGGTACAGGAAGAATTTTAAACAGGAAATTAAACGATTTCTGAGGTTTTCCTATATACAGTCTTTTTTTCTTTCTTTTAAATAAAAGGTCTCATCTTTTCCAGCTGATGCAGCAATCTTCCTCCGGGAATCTCTGTATTCCTAAATTGATTTATATATTAGTGAAATGGCAGGAAAGACTGACCCACTCATTTGCTCATGCACACTCAAACCTGGCTGCATTGGCTGCATTCGCCAGGTTACAAAAGTCCTGAGGTGCATGATGAGTCGAAATAATGCATGCTGTGGGGTCGCAGTTCTGACATCACTTTTGGCATACGCCTCCTTTAACAACGGTGACAACAGTGACCATAAACTCAGTCTAAGGCCTAAGCAAGTCAGCCATGGCTCCTTTGGTTCTATAATCTAAAACCTTTTACTTATTTTAGAAGCATGTTTCACCAGACTAATATTAGACAGTAGGAATAGAAGACCATGCAAATTGCAAGAAAAGCATTTATCCAGTCAGAGAAGTCACCTGCCAATCACAGATTGTGACATCATCTGATGGTTTACCCATGCCAGAGCTGCAAGTGATGCAACAATGCCCCTGTGGGTCATGTACAGTCGTGGCCAAAAGTTTTGAGAATCACATAAATATTGGAAATTGGAATAAGTTGCTGCTTAAGTTTTTATAATAGCAATTTGCATACACTCCAGAATGTTATGAAGAGTGACCAGATGAATTGCATAGTCCTTCTTTGCCATGAAAATTAACTTAATCCCAAAAAACCTTTCCACTGCATTTCATTGCTGTCATTAAAGGACCTGCAGAGACCATTTCAGTAATCGTCTTGTTAACTCAGGTGAGAATGTTGATGAGCACAAGGCTGGAGATCATTATGTCAGGCTGATTGGGTTAGAATGGCAGACCTGACATGTTAAAAGGAGGGTGATGCTTGAAATCATTGTTCTTCCATTGTTAACCATG
>VVHJ01026663.1:0-16800 GCA_015107715.1 Tylochromis polylepis
AGTCCAGCTTGCAGTAGTCAGAAGAGCAATGATTAGAGAGTGCAGGAGGGGGTGTGACATAGGCTCGGTAATGAGCTTTGTGCATGTGCAGTTTTGTGTGTATGTGCACTTAAGATGTGTGCATATTACAGAGCATTATGTTTCGAGCATGTGTATGGGTGCGTGTGCGTGTGTGCACGTGCGTGCATGTGTGTGGGCATTCACTCAGTTTTCTTCCTTCACCCCTGTCAAGTAGCCACTGTGGAGATGGAGGGTTGGAAGAAAGGATAACAAATAGCCGGTAGTTGCTGAGGTCTGCTGGGATGATGGTTGGAAGCAGCAGCCTGAGGGAAGGAGAGAGAGGCCAAAGGAGAGAGTTGGAGAAAAAAAATGCAGGATGAGGAATCTAGATGGCATGAATGGAGTGAGTCTAAGTGAGGAATTGAGATTTTAGTGGAGATGAACTATAGAAATGCGAAAGACAGAGACATGAGAAAGGGAGGAGGAGGAATAGTGCTGGAAGAGTAATAAAAATGTTTATTTTCATGTCATAACTAAATAATTAGCTCACAAGAAAATGAGCATTATACCAAGACAGCACAATAAATGAATGCAAAGCAATTAGAAAATTACATTTAAAGTGATTACAGTCAGAGGTGTTCTTGGCTTTAGTAGTACAGCAAAAGGAAGGAAATAATTTATTCTAAGCCTTTTGATAAGTTATTGTACTACTACAAAAACACTTCATGTTTATTCTTTATTGTTGGCTAGCTCTATTCCTGGTGTTCTTTTTTCCTTCTTCTTAGTAACAGTGTGCTTGAAGAAACTCAGCCATTTTGCAATTAAATGCATCTTTACTTTAAAAAGTGACTGCAAATGACCATAAGGATATTTGTATTTAAGGCTGAATATTACTGCATTTGTTTGTGATTTTTAATACAATATTGTGGCGGCGGTATGGTCCCTGGTTCAGCTGCAGGGGAGGGGTGGTGCAATGAGCTCAAGGGGCAGTGCCAGGGAGGTTGGTGGGGCAGGTGTGTGGTGTTTTGTTAATGAGCTCTCTCTCTTCCTTGGAGCGGAGTGTGGAGGTGTGTGTATTGGAGTGCAGAGGTGGAGCTGCACGCATGGGTACCAAACTAAAAGGAACTGTCAACACTGCGTGTGACAAAAAAATAAAAGGCAATAAACATGGCCAGTGTGCATCCGCGGTCCTTTCACAAATATAATAAATATTATATTGTATTATAGCCACTTCTCTTTCCTTGCAACCCTTTACTTGTGGTACATTGTGTATTGGAGGAAGAAAATAGCCCCAGTATCAGTTATGATGCTATCATCTATGCAGACACAATAGATCTTTTTCACAGAGGATCTTTTGACATGTTTACATTCACAAAGAATGAAATGAATCCTGACTAAGAAAGTCTTGGGTTCGAATCCACCGGCCTGCCTGGTCCTTTCCGTGTGGAGCTTGCACCTCGTTATCCCCACAGTCCAAAAGACTGTGTGTGCTGGTTTGGTAAACTGGCTATACTAAATTGGCCATGAATGTGAAATGTTGTCTGTCTGTCTGTGATAAACCTGGGAATTGTCTGGGGTGTAGCCTGCCTTTTGCCCTATGACAGCTGGGATAGGCTCCAGCACCCCTGAGACCCTGAACTGGATAAGAGAGAGGAAGGAAGCATGGATATTCTATGCTTGTAGAAGTGGTGAAATCTGCTCTTTGGATATGATTGCAGAGGCAAGTGACGAAAATGCAATGTCCAGTTTTCCTGAGTGTGTCCAGGTCCTTTTGTTAGCTTTGTCTCTTTGTGCTATTTTCCTGTCAACACTTTAATTACTGTACACTGTGTAATGAAGGAAGAAAATAGCCGCAATATCAGCTATGCAACATTTCACCCATTGCTAAATAGCAGCAGTCCAGAGCTGTACTGCAGACACAATAGATCTTTTTCACAGGAGATCTTTTGACATGTTTACATTCACATAGAATGAAATGAATGATGGCTTTCGGGGTTTTGGTACAAATGCATGATGGGTCGCTGTCACACTGTCATCCCTTGCAATGAAATAATAGAATAAATAGAACAGAGATATCACTAGTAGCTTGTGTTTTTATTTTCCTTTTCCTGTCAGTAACAGGTCCCTCTGTTGGAGTCTGAATTCATTTGATTAGCTTCAGGTTTACTATACCATTAACTACAAGAGTGTTTGGATAGAACAGGTGGTTAGAGAAGCAATTGACTGGACTAGAAGTTAAAATTCATACAAACACATTCAGCACACACTCTCCAACAGTCCCATTTATCACATAGTGATGGCTTGATAGCTTAGCCAGTTGGTAGCCCATGTTATAATGTTTAGCCAGCTGTGACGGTTGGCCTAATGACTGGACTGGGTTTATTTAATGGAGCAAAGCCTGCTGGAAATTTGAGATTTGCCAGATTCTTAGAAAATCTGTCAGGGTTGTATGTAGGGAAAACTGCACCACACCCAATAAGAGGCAGGTGGACAAAAACAAGACCACGCATGGGTTCCCTTTGAAAGCTATTGATGGTTTAATTTCAGCACTTGGCTCAGGCCACTAATGGGACCTGTCAGACAAGTTGTTCCAAATGTGCTGTATCAGAGCAAGTTTCATCCAAACATAATGTAAGCCTTTGTCAAACGACCAAAGCCCATTAACATATGTCACATATGGTTTATATCACTAATTAAGGGTGGATTGATCATCTACTAATTTGTTATTTAGTCCGTAGGTTAATCAACAGAAAATAATTACTGGCTTCTTTATTTTAATAATCACACATATTTTTATAATGTGTTACTCACAAATATGATGGATGTGCAGGCTCCAGCTTCTGAAAGGGGAGGATTTGTGCTTTTTCTGTTTTAATTGATAGAAATTAACAGTGCTCTTATTTTTAAGTTACAAATTCATCAGTTAAGCAGGAATGAAACCCTTAATTTAAATTCAGCAGAAGTTTGAAGATGATTAGCGAATGGATCGATAAGCTTATCCACAAATCATAAGAATCACCACACAAATTGCACACAGTGATCAAGGTCAAGGTCACATTTCTCATTATACAGGCAATAACCTGTGAACTGTGATGAATCAGATGAGCTGCTATGCCATTGGTGCTCTGGGTTTTTTTCTGTCACATTTGGCTCTTTGACTATGTTTTTGGATCTGCTTGCCCTTCCAACTGAATGTTAAGCCACTGAGAGCAGCAGCAACATCCAACATTAGAGAATTCAGTAGACATCACTGACAAAAAACATGGCATTGATTAGATCAGGCATGGCATGAAAAGGAGGGGAGGTGGGTTGCAAAGCAGCTTTGCAGATGCAAAGCTAAAGGCTAAGGCGACTTACATGGAGCAGCCTGTTGATTTGCTTATAGGATTTATTAAAGGGTAACAGCTGATCCATCAGCCGAGATCAGCTGTTCTGCCGGTTGCTGAATCGGCTGTATTTTGTGGCATGCCTGAACAAATGCCACTCAGTTAGTTTGCATATTTTATTATTTGTTCTCAGTTCAACATCAGACTCCACAATCAGCACATAGATGCTTAAAGAACTTCCGTACTGACTTTATTTTTTGTGTGCAACTCATGTTATCAGTGAGAGCAGAGGCTGTTTTGACTGTTGTGTTTTGTCACACTGTCACTGGCATCCTATAACTGACATTTGGCTGGAGTACAGCAATACACTGATCTATGGTGTTTGAGATTTCTGTAGGAATATAAACAGGAGTGTTGTCAAAGATTAAGTGAATTTGTTTATTAAATGCATTAAAAAGGCTGTTGTTCGGCAGCCAAGTCTTGCTTTATTTCTAAGCGCAGTTTTGAAGAGCAACTTCTTACGCATTTGTTATACAATCCAGCTTTTTAAAAATGTAAACATTGCTTATAGACTTTGTCTCTGGGGTTTGAATGATCATATAGCTGTAAGCATGAAGGAAGGAAAAATAATACCTTGGAAGTATTTTACAGATTCAACTCTCATGTCTACTGAACTTGCCAAAATGTGATTACCCTTTGAGAAAAGGTTGGCCCACAGTGTACACATACATATTTCATTTTCTCATCAGTTCATATTGATTGACTGATCCATTGCCAGGTTTCTGCCAGTCAGTGAGGAGGCTGCTGTTGGAACCCCAGTGGGAGTCATCTTAGCAGCTGCTGTCAATCAAAGTATCGTGTACTCCATCATCGAAGGCAACGAGGGTGGTGAGTAAACTTAGAGCTGGTTATACAGAGTTTTCCTGTGTTCGGTTGTGGAGCTCAAAATCTATTACTGTATGCTCAGGAGACATTATATGACTTCCACTTCATTCTATAAAATGCTACTCACTAGCTATTGGCATCCCACTCACTAACTGATTTATACAGGACATTATAGAACTATATCCTGCCCTTCTGTCTTTCTTCATTGTTCTGTCTTGTTCTACCCAGGTGTGTTTGCTTTAAATGAGACAACAGGAGTAATTTACACTGCCAAGCCCCTGGACTATGAGACCAATGCCAGCTATGTTTTAAAAGTAGAGGCAGACTCCATGAGAGTGGTGTCTTCAAACCTGCGAGCTCCCGCAAAAAGTAAGTGCTTGATTGTATTTCTGAATTCTCCTCCAAGATGACAGGACAAATCATGACCTTCACTTTTGCTTAAGATTTTTTAATATACTGGTACACTATATGGACAAATGCACCGGGCCACCTACAGGAGCTGCTCTTCTATGGACGGCCATTGCATGAAGCTCCTGGTGCACAGTTTTCTGCTGATGTTAATGCTAGAGGGGGTTTGGACATCTGCTGGTACCCAGTCAGCAGAGCACTGGTAACTTCTGCATGGCTCAGCACTTGCTCTAAAACTTCATGGCTGAGTTGCTGTGGTTCCTAAATGCCTTCCACCATACAATAACACCACTCACAGTTTACTGTGGAATGAGGGAATAAATTTCACAAGCCGACTTGTTAGAACAGTGGGATTCTGTTTCAGTACCACAATGGAATTCAGTAAGAACCTAAGAATGACCCGTTCTTTTACAAATGTTTGTAAAGCCAGACTGCACAAATAGATGGTTGATTTTATGCACCTGTGGAGGTATTCCCAAATACTTTGGTCCATATACTCGGTTACTGACATTTACTCTGACACTACTATGAAATACGCTTTGAATTTAGTGGACTTGGCCCTCCGTAGTATTCTCAAATTGACATCTGACATCACACAAACTTTGTCCTGGGCTCTGACAGGTTAAACATCATTTTCTGCCCAATTCAACATTTGCATTATCATATCATCAGAGTTGCAGTGCATGTGTTAAAACACCTTACAACTCTCTAATTTTACCTTGCACATGCTCTACAAATCTATACTTTTTATTATACTGGACCTTGGTGGTTAGTGTTGCCTTTCAAGCTTCTCGCTTATATTTCTATCAGAGCTGCAGGTTTTACCAGGTTGTTGTCCTCACTGTTGATGTTGTTAAAAAAAAAAAAAAAAGCTAGATGTGTGTCTCATTGGCTCTCACTGGAGGTCTCGGCACATGTGCAATTATATAACTGCCCAGAATTTATTTCTCAAATGTCAAAAAGCGTTTGCTGTGATCAAAGTGGGAAAATAAGCTGGCAAGCGGGCTGGAAGATTGAAGATCATATCTGTAAAGCTTTACATTTTTCCAGTCTGTCCCAAGCATTGGTACTCAGTGATCTTTGCAGGTCAGTTCAGTGGTAAACCAGCTGTAATCTAAGTTTTCAGTCTTTAATTTTTATGTGTTTTTTTACCAAAATTGCATGTGAGATCAAGTGTTGACTAAAGCCGAAATTGTGGCTCTCCTTCCTCTCTTTAATTGTTTCTGCCTCTTGTTTCTGCGATTTCCATCTGCCTGCTGGTGTTTTTGCTTTGAAAACATATCTGCATTCTTCTTAATTGATGTTCAGCTACCAAGGTCTCTCTTCCTTAATTATAGTGTTTACCACATGCTGTTCTTGTTTCATTTAAACGATTTGAATTGAAGAGTTCTGCTGGGATTAAAGCTACCAGTCATTGTAGTCATTAGCAAAACTCCTTCAGTTCTTCTCAGTGCGCATTTTTATCAGGAAACAAATCAATGGGAGATTTCAACAATATGTTAATCCTGCTTTTTAATTCAAGTGAAGATATGGGTTGAAACTATATGTTTTGGTACTGTGTTTTTAGGATGCCTGTTAAAAATAAGCTGAATATCGTTTGCTTTATCCTGTCAGCAGTCCAAGTTTATTAAAGGATTTTTTTTTCTCCTTTCATCTGTAGTGAAGTAAACAAAAGTTCACAATCCTGGGTTTGTGCTGTCTTTCTGACATGATTCACAATTTAACCGACTCGGGTTGATTTATTGTGATGCAGTTTTCTGTGGGTGTGATTCAGAATTTCTTGTTCATGGGCAGATAAAGACTGAATGTGAGTCATTCTGAAGTACAATTAACAAATACAAAAGACAGTAGCTTATACTGAACATTTAAAGGATATGTAAGACATTTAAAGCAGATTTTTCTACGCATGTGTTTTTAGTACTAAAACATGAATTACTGATGCAAAATCTGGTTTTTAACCTTGGCATAGACATTGCTTGTGAAGACAGTTGCCTTGGAAAGGCCAAGATTTCTGTGATGCTGTCAGTTATTATTAAGGGTTGAGATTTCTGTATGCATGTGTCTCACAAATATGATCAGATCCTTCAGATCAATGTTATTGCTACATTACTTACATACTCCACATTCAGTAGTGTCTTAAATATCTTACAGCATACTTTCAGATGATGAACTTGAACTTGAAGTCCTTTAGTCATTGTTCACTTAACTAACCCACATTTTGAAATCCTTTGAATGCCCTGAAAATGCAGTTTGTTTTCCAGCTTCTCAATGCAATACATAGAACATTAATTGAACAGTCTAGGTTATTTCTTTTGACAGATAGTTCACATACCACTGTACGCCAATGGCTTTAGGGACATTTGAATCAAAATAGAAGCATAGATGTTTGGGATGGTTTGCAATACCAAAGCTTTTTAATGAAATCTGATGAAAGCCCACCCTCACAGTGCTGATGAAAGAGATGAGGAGATTCTTTTAATCAGATTTTTCATTCGAGGCTTCTAATTGTAGCCGAATTAATCATAGCTGTTGATGACGGGAAATGCATGTGATTAGGTACTGTAATTCTGAGGGGTTTTTTGTTATGGGTGTTGTTTGGGTGGGGTTGGTTGGTTGGGAGAATTTTTTTTTTCACATTGCTAGTGGTGGCAATAAGTTGTAACTCTAGCTGTAAATTTTAAACTATGGGAGACTCTTAATCATTGTCAGACCAGTTTTAGACACACCAACTTGCCTATACATATACACTTCCTTGGAGTACGCAATGTGCTTTTAACCTGAATCTAAATCAAGTGGCATTCTTTTAGAAGCTATGGCCAATGAGAGGATATGATAATGTGAACGTAAACCACAAAAGTCAAACTTTCAATTCAATTCAATTTTTTTTATATGTCACCAATTCAAAACAACAGTCACCTCAAGGTGCTTAACCCTGTAACATCAAGTGTATATTCGACATATGTACATGACTGAGAGTTTCTGAGACCTCTACATCGTAAGCATGATCCCCCCCGAAACACCTAAATAACACCTAAACAACACGTTTTTAAGCAATAAATTGCACACAAATGCTAAATGTAGCAAAAATGAAACAAATCAAAACACTTAATTGTAAAAAATTACAATTTTCTGGCAGTTATTTTACGACTCAGGCTTTACAGGGCTAAAAAGGAAGTAATAAAAAAATCTAAAAGAGATGTCTTGAACTCATGACATGGATCAGAGTAAATTTGATTAATGGTCTGCCACCTGAAACTCATCTGTTATGCGGCACAGGCATAGACTCTATATAAAATATGATGTACCCACTGGGACGTCTCCCTTTGGTTTGTGAAGCTTCATTTTGAACCGTCAGCACTAGTATTTTAGGCCATTGCTATTATTTTAGCTATCGGCTAACTCTAGCAAGTTCGATTAGCAATCTGCCAACTGAAACCTGAAGGATGAAATTACTGGTGCTACAGCACTGCAGTCGGTCGATGCTGCTTGTGCTCATCCTTGTATGTGTTTCACAAAAGCACTCCGTCATGGAAAAGGACAAAGTGTATGATAATGTGTATTTTGTGTTTCTGTTTTCTAGCTAACACAGCTAAAGTGGTGATTGATGTCCAGGATGAAAATGACCATGCGCCTGTATTCACTAGACCTCTCTACATTGGAGGAGTCACAGAAGACGCCAAAACCTTCACCTCAGTCTTGCAAGTACAGGTACAACTACACAAAAATCTGCCTATTAACAATAATAGCATAATTTTTTTTTACTTGTTTTTAAATTGAAAAAAGTATTTTAAAAAAAACATGATTGACAGGTATGTTTTTTTTTCTTCCTCTGTTGATTGAGAAATCTCTGTTTCCCTTTCGTATACCTGACTGCTAGAAAGATTCATGTAACTGTAAACAACTTGAGCGTATTATTAAAATGCCTTTCAGGACCCTAAATGGGTCACAGAGCCTATCTCTTTCAGCCTCTGTCTTAGAAATTGCAATGTTTTAATGAGCCTGGATGCCACAAGAGACCCAGGCAGGGTCCCTGGCAGAAAAGTATGCGCTTTAATATTTTATTACAGTTTTTAAGATCATTCTTACATATTCCTCCTTCATTAGATCATCGCAGCAAGAGTGACAGGAACGATGAGAGCATCAAGAGAGCATGTTTCACAAGTTCAGACGATGTGCTTTTCTCAGTCATGAACCGAGTATCCTAATTTGCCATTCCTCTGCTTCAAACACCTGAGGTTGCGGGCTTACATATGGGTTTTGTATGAGTTAGAACTATGTCTGGTTGAAGCTGGATTACAGGAACCAGCTTTTTAAACAATTTAAATAAACTGAGAGAGAAAAACTGGTTGCAAGCTCAGTCGCCACAGAGTGAGGGAAATATATCTAAAGGTTAAAGGAGGAGAAAGGATTGATGGTTAGATAAGGAGAGCTGACATCCTGCTGAGAGACAAACTGACTGGACTGAAAAAAGCAGGGAAGACATACATGATCTATGGTGGATGAATAGATAACAGCAGGGGGTGACTAGAAAGATGGACAGGGATGCTAGCTGTACACACGATAGCATCAAAATGAAAAAGGGAGTGAGACAAAAGCTTCAGAGTAACTTTGAGAAATGTGCTTCTCCAATCTCAAGTACGAATAATCCTATCTTATCTGTCTGAAGCACGCAAATCGTCTTCTTCGGGCTAATGTGTTTTTTTTGTCTGTGTGTTGCTACATGCAGGAAGTTCCTGCCTTTAGAGTTTACAAGTTGCACATGGAGGAGTTGATGTGTTATTTTGTCCCTCAGAGGATGCCATAACTCAAATATTAATTAGACTACGGCAACAAGCAAGCTCACTGGATTTTTACTTTACTTACTCACTTTATTTTTTTCTAAATTCATCAATTTCACATTTTGCCTTTTAAAAATGTTTCTGTCACTTTTTTGTTGCGTTTCTGTCTCCGTAGTGTGGCGGTTTCTACATTTGCTTGCCAAAAGAAAGTCACTGGTTCACTTCCAGCTGGGGACATAAATCCCCTTTGGGGTTGTGTAAAACTGCGAAATTGCACATGCAGAACTATGTGATGTGGTGAACCCCTGTGACAAGGGAGCAGCTAAATGTAGCTATTTCTACTTTACCAGCTGTGTAAATCTTTGACATTTAAACTTCTGTCTCTCTTTTAACTAGTGCGTTTTCCGGAAATTGCCTTAAAGCAAAGGCCTGCTTGGTGAGGTTGTGTTGTTATGGGTACTGATAAAACAATAGTATACTAGACAGAAAGTCCACCTTTAATAATTCATCAGAGTTTCCGGTGTGGGGACTTTTTTTCTCTCCATCATGGCAATTACAAGGTAAACAGCAGAGCGACAATCCAATCTTTCTTTTTTTTTTTGGGAATGGGAGCAGCGTCTGTTTGATCAGGAAATGCCTCGCTAGATGATGCAGTGTTGCTGCTGGGCTGAGTACAACCTTGCTTACCAAGTGCTGGCGTCATCCGTGCAAAATGCTTCTGAATAATTCTTAGGTGTTCAGAGGACTCAGTTTTTTTTTGCTGTTATTTTCGGTTCCAAATTGTTGATTTCCTGTAAGAATGGGCATGAGCATATTGAAATGTTTGCAGCTGTTGCTCAACTTTATTGAAGTATTCATTTGTGCCCACATCTTTCAAATATTTCATGTTTACAGGAAGTTCGGTAAGTGTACAGGTGCAAAGGCAAATAAACTGCAACTTTGGAACGACACAAGCCTGCTTGGATTTGGACATATCTCTTCATAGGTGCAGCAGAAAGACCTGCACCCTGTGCAGTTTAAAGCAGCGCTTATCACTACTGCACATTTTAATGTACTGCTGAAAAGTTATCCTCACTCAGCCATGTACCTCTGCAAGGAAGAACACAGAAAAAGGAAAAGATCTATACATTTGTCCTTCCTTCAGTACTCCCCCTTCCCCATCTCATCTTTATCCTTATTACCTTTGTTTCTTTTTTGTTCCTTCTTTATTCCCTAGCTATGAAAAAAAACAACATTTTACTTTGTTTTTATCTATCATATCTTACCTTTGGTGTGGCGGGTGTCTATATCTACAATTCTAGCCCTTGTTGTAATAACCCTGCATAAAATCAATGTCTGTCTGAGAGTGTGTCTGGATTTTAATGTGAGATTTGCATGTATATTGAACAAGGGAAAGACATGATAGTTAGCCAGAATCATAGATTAAATCATCTGCACAGATTTCAAAGGATTCTTTTTACCCTTCCTCTGACTCAGAATTATATCACATTAAAAAAAAAAAGAACTGAAAGTCTTTGAACAGGTTTTAAAATCCAGAAAAGCAAAAATAATATGTGATCTCATGATGAGTAAAAGCTGAGACACACTATCAGTCCTGCGCTACTCAGTGTACATCACAGTGTCTTGTATAGTGTCAATGTCAATGAAATGATGACGGTAAGGAGGCAAAGAGCAGACCAACAGCATTATAATAATTACAGCCTATGGAATTTGTTTTACAAAAAAAAACACACAACAGTGGCTTGATCATAGTGTTTGCGTGCATGATGATGATGATGATGACATTTCATAATGACCGTGATTATGGTAATGCTTGGTGGTGTAATTATGATCACAGTAATACCATCTAATGGTTCTTATTTTTCTTATTTTCCAGGCCCTGGACAAAGACACTGGTAACTACAGTTCTATAATATACCGGCTGATCGTCCCCCCACCAGCTAGTAAAGACACTAAAGACACCAAAGATGGCTTTATCATTGAACCATACAGCGGCGTTGTGAAGACGGCTATCATGTACCGCAATATGAGGAGGTCGTATTTTAAGTTTGAGGTGGTTGCTACGGACAACTATGGTCAAGGTCACAGCAGCAAAGCAGATATAGTGGTATGTATAATTTATGTTTTTTTTTACAATGATTACATTTTAATGGCAGGTTTACGATTACTTTTTTAGATGAGTTTTTTTTTTAAGCGCCCAACCTAAAATGAACTGGGTGACATGATTAGTGCAATGAGATTTTTATTGCTCATAGGATAGTGTGAAGGAAGCTACACTGAAAGGATAGTTTTGCAAGCTGCTAATGACTTCTTACTGGAACAAGTAAACACAGCAAAACGATGTCTGCGGGGAGAAATCGTCTGTGGTTAACTAAAGCTAATGAGAGAGAGTAGTTTGAACTCCTTTTTCTGAAAAATATGATAAGATTGAGAGTGCACATTTGATATGAAACTCTTATGAAATGTAGTACAAAAAAAAGGTCACATAATAGTAAAAAAATGTCACTCATCTGAGTTCGTTTTTTAAAAGTTCCTATTTGTTCACACATAGGTCACACATAAGGCAAAAAAAAAATAACACATCCCTTTCTTTAAGCTCTGCATTTTGTGTCTACTAGTCTGAGACCTGCCTTTAAACTAAAAACTATAGTCCAGGAGGAAATGTGCACCAAGCAAGGTTGCTCAGTTAACCAGGTAACTTCTAAAGAAGGGTTTATTTGTGAATAATTAATACGTGTGACTAATTTACATCCTGTATAGTCAAGTTAATTGCTTGGAGGTTCTGTAGTACCCTAGACAAAAGAATGGCAAAGTACATGAATTACTTGTATCACTATGCAAATATGAATGTAGTCCAACCACCAACAAGCTATAAAAAATGTAATCAAACTGATAAATTACATGTGCTCCACTGCTCCCTTACACTGCCACATAAATCCTTTAGCAGGTAAGTGTAAAAACAATTCTGTGTACTGTAGAAGAGAAATGTTATCCATTTCACTGCATTTATTAAACATGTAGCGGTTCTGTCTGTTAAGATGCACCGAAATCCGAGCCCAGGATGTTATTTTTGGTTTATTTTAAGTGCTTCAGCAAGTTTTCATCTCAGTTTTCTTTTCCTGTTGTGTAGGTGTCAGTCGTGAACCAGCTGGACATGCAGGTCGTTGTATCAAATGTCCCTCCTACATACGTGGAGAAAAACAAAGAGAAGCTTCTGAGGTAACATTTGATACTTTTGACAATAGAGCAAGCAGCTTGGGTTTAACCATTTGTGCATCCAACGTGATGAATGTAGTTTATCTAACAAAGAAAAAAAATGTAGGCAGTGTTGTGGTGTTTGCAAAGGCGAACATCTAATCCTCTCTGAAGCAGTGGATTTTAACAAACGGTCCTGCACTTAAATATATGAATGTCAGGTGTTTTCTTTCCTACTGAAATGTGTAGCATCAACACGCCAAGATCGAAAGAGTTCTATTTGAAATAAATAATTTCACTCTAAGAGAAATCATCCCTTATTTTAACCGACTGCCAGCAAGAACCTCCTGGTAACTATTCCAGCTGTCAAAGGGCATGGCTCTACACCAGAAAGAGATCAATTTGACCTGTGTGTCAGGTGTGCCAGAAAAAGTCTTTGCTGTCCGAAAACATTATTAAAGCAAAAGTAAAGTTTAGCAAAGAACTTTTAGTCCTTTGGAACAATCATCTCTGGATGGAAAAAACATTAAACATACCAGTGTTTTAACCAAAATTGTTCTGGCACATACCAAAGAAAGCTTTTTACAAAACGAACTTCATATGTAAAGTATAGTAGTGGAAGCATTATAGCTTGTGTATAACAATGGGGTGGCTTTGTCAAAGCCTACATATGAATCCCAGAGCGACTGGGAGGGATGGGAGAGGACTTCAGACAGGCAGTATATACAGGAAAATCAAACATCGAGAACATCTTTATTAAAGTGTGCAAAAGGTTGTTTGGTTTTTTTTAATTTGCTAAAGCGGGAAATACTCGCTTGGTATGTTAACATACCTTTAGCAACATACCTTGCTAATGGTATGTTAATCTTGAGCGTCAAAACAATAAAGGGATATATACCTTTATGACACCTTTTTCACTTGGTGCTTGGATAATGTGTTTTACTAGACTTGATAAGACAGATCCACACTAGACTGCTGGTTACTTTAAAATACTTAAAGCAATACTATCAGTGTCATCAAGTAGCAGAGTAACAAAAGTGAAAGACATACTGAGCTTTGTGCAAGCAACAAGAAGAGAACTCTTGTAAAGGTATTCAGACTAAGTGTACTTTTCTTTAAGTCATTCAGCATTGAAATTAAGTTTTAGTCACAAATTGATTTATTTTGAGTTTGCACAGTTTGAAGTCCTATTGATTTAGCTGTGGTGTCTCCCCACAGGAGGGAATTAAACTCTAATTGTCACATGGGGGTTTCAACAAAAGTAGTTAAAGAGCAAAAACACTCTTGTTTTTAAAATCTAGACGTGCTCTTATAATGATTTCCGAAAATGTCCTTGTAAGAATAAAATCTCAAGTCTTTCATTAAACTAGAATGCTATCTCTGTAACAGGCACATACAAACCACCACTAACAGGTAGACCACAGTCACAGAGTGCACAATGGCAATTATTTATTTTTAATTGAAGTTAAGAGCTACTTGTTTTAATACAGTGCTGTGCAAAAGTCTTGAGTTCCCTTTCATTTCTGTGCAATTCTAACAAGCTTGAAAGTGAATATTACCACTTTTATTCTTCAACACAGCCTCAACTCTTTCTGAAAGTTTTCTTTGTAAAATCTTAGCATAGTCTTCAGGAATAGTTCTCCAGGCTTCTTGAACAACATCCAGAGCTCTTCTTTGGATGTCAGCTGCCTTTTGTTGTGTTCTCTGCCAAGATGATCCCATACTGCAACGATAATGTTGAGGTTCAGGCTCTGGGGAGGTCAATCCATGACTGATAATGTTCCACTGTGTGTTTTTTCTATCCAGGTATGCTTTTGCTACACTGGCAGTCTGCTTGGCATCAGTGTCATGCTGTAAAACAAAGCCAATGCCACTCAGATACTTTTCAGATAGCATTGCATGGTGGATCAAAATCTCACAGTTCACTTCTACATTCATAATGTCATCAGTTCTAACAAAGTCCCAACACCACTGACTGAAACACAGCACCAAACCATGCAAAGCCTCCACCATGTTTTACAAACTGTAGACAAATTCAGACACGCACCTCTCTCCTGACCTCCATAAATATTGATGGCAATTGGAATCAAAAGTTCATCACCTCATTAGACCTGTTTCCACTGCTTTTAAGTCCACTTCCTGTCCTGTGTCAGGTTTGCTGAATTTTTCCTGTTTCTTAAGGGCAAGACTGTCAGATGCAGTTCATCTGCTATAGATAATTTTTTAGGTCTGCCAGTTTTTCTGTTGTCCTCCACTTTTCCAGGTTTCTTTCCTTTTTTTATCTATCCTTGAATGATTCATAGGTCAGTTATTGCTTAACAAACAAACAAATGTAAAAGAACAATTTCTCTGAAAGTGGTCAGCCAGAAGAAGTGGGCTGAAAATAACAGCCAGTTTCCAAAGAAAAACTCTGAAAGCCTGGAGAACTATTGCTCAAGACCATTTTAAAAAAAATTGAAAGAAAATCTGGTAACTTGGAAGCAAAATAGAAAGAAATGAGAGGTAACTCAAAACTTTCTCACAGTATTAAACAGCTTTTGTATTGGTTTCTCTTTTGTTGAGAGTAATTTTAAAGGGTATTTGAAAGCCTCTAACAGCAAACATTAGCAATTTTGTTACCTATGCTATCAGTCATCTCCTTTGTCCGTCCCCTACTCTCTCTACATGCTGTAAAATATCACTTGCTATATTCAAAGCACCTGACCTTATTCCCACATCAGTGGCAGCTGAAACGTAAAACACTAAATGCATTTCCTTTTGTGTGATAACAAAATACAAAATGCATAATTCACTGCATGATATAATATTTTATATACACATTCAACAGTGGGCCTTTCTCTGCCACGTAGCAAATACTGTGCACAGCTGGTGCTGGACTAGTGTTTTGTTTTGTCTCGCAAATACAGTATAATTTGTTAATGATGTTTTAAAACACTTGTCATCTTTTCTGTCTGATTCACACCCACATGCACATGCAGACACACATGAGTTAGAGTGTTCCTGCTGTGAGCAGGTGTTTCTGGGGGGACAGAAATCAATACTGCTCAGCGGGAGTCTACCTGGCTGACAGGATTTTTTTAAAATGTGCATGTGGTGGTGTGTCTGTGTATGTGTGTGTGATGTGGTGTGTTTAGAGTCTGACGGCTTTGTCTGTCCATATATATGAGCACTTGTTTGGATCTAAGAAGCTGTATTTTTCTGTATGTTAATGTGTGTATGTGGATGTCATGCTGGGAATACTGAAGGGGTTATAATACTTTGATGCTGTATATCAAAATCCAATCTTTTCAATCCTCAGCATTTTGGAACGCTATGTTCAGGAACAGATACCGGGAGCAAAGGTTGTTGTGGAAACCATCGGGCCTCACCGCCATGGAGATGGGATGGAGCAGGAAGACTACACCAAGTCAGACCTTATGATTTATGCCATCGACCCACTGACAAATAGAGCTGTATCAAGGCAGGAGCTCTACAAGTAAGAACTTTACCAACAAGTCCATGAAAAGTAAAATGCCTGTTTTAGCTTTATATATATATAGAAAAGAACAGAAACTAATCTATATGACTTTGCAATTAAAACTGGGTTAGGCTTCATCGCTTAGTTTTGTTGTACATGTACAATGACAATAAAGGGCTATTCCATGCGGTCATGGTGAAAAGAACGTCCACCTTTTAAGTTCTAAGGTTTTACATATCAGGACATAATAAATTATTATCTTGTCCTTAGCAGGTCTTAAAATTCACATACAACCTCAGGTGAACCACAACACATGACATATTACACCATGCTATCATTTATTTAACAAAAACTGAGCCAACATCCAGAGACAGTATGGGAAAAACTAAGTACACCCCATGGTTCAATAGCTTCTAGAACCATCTTTTACAGCAATAACTTGAAGTAAATGTTTTCTTTTTATCAGTCTCTCACATTGTTGTAGAGGGAGGTTTTCATTATAGAAATGCTTCACTTGATTGATATTTTGCAGGCAGTCATTTATCCTTCTACATTTCAGTTGTGCTGAGGTCTTGACTTTGACTGGGTCATTGCAACCCTTTGAGTTCTCATTTTCAGCCATTTTGCTGTAGACTTGCTGCTGTGTTTGGGATCATTGGTCTGCTTTACGCACTTTAGCTGTCAGTCTTGATGCATGCTCAATCATCCAGGTAAGGAAATCCCAAAAAGTTGATTCTGTTCATCTGGACGT
>VVHJ01026666.1:4735-17393 GCA_015107715.1 Tylochromis polylepis
CCAACTTCATTCTTTGCCTCACAACAACTGAACTACATCGTGCCCAAAACCCAGCAACACACTTCCCCCATACTGGGTGTGAGTGGAGCCCTCTAGTGGTCCACCACAACTTATTGATTCTCCTATCGATTCTCATTAGGTTCTCACTGGCTCCACTTTGAGAGTGACCACCATCGTTAAGCAGTATTGCAAAGACATTACATTCATGCATTCATTCATTATTTGCATGCTGTGTGGTCAAATGTTTTTGCATGTTCAAGGTATTTCACCTCTTTGATATGATCATTGTTGATATTATTGCTCAAAAAGTAATGTATTACACATATTATGCAGGACACTTAAGGTGATGCAGTATGTTACATTACTTTTGTGTTTCTTTTGTAAAACAACCTGAGATGCATTGTCTCATAATTGCCATTTAACAATATAAACCTATAAACTACAGTTCCACACACACTCCTCTGGCACATTTACTACAATCAGCTGACTATGGCACAAGTGCAGATGGAACCGATAGGCAAGCAGAACAACAGTTTCAAGGAACTAAAGTACTAGGAACTGGCTGTCTACAAGTACCGGTTCTCTATTTCCACACCTAATTGTGAGTAATAAAGCTGATAAAAAGTCCAGGTTTGTAAAAGTCATTACAAATCATCCTGAGAGTGTAGCTTTCCCAAATTTCATTATAGTCTAGTAGCTAAGACAATTTTGTGCCAACCCACCCATGGACTATCTGATTGGATTCTGGTGGTACTATTAGCAGGGTTATGTTTTCTGGAGTTATATAATTTCTGGGGTTATATAATGTGTTATAAAATGCTTGTTCATGGCAGGTCATAAGAAGTTATTGTCCTGAGATCATGGGTATATTCATCAAATTTTATTCCAGTCTTAATCTGCAAAAACCACAAAGGTCAGGTGGTGTTACTACAGGAAAAACAATGCTGATCATCAGAGTTAGTGGGTTTTATCTTCATCCTTGTTTGTAAAACATTTCATAGCAAGACAATTAAGAGATATGAAGTTATTTAAGTCTGAGCCATATTGGTGTGTGACAACTTTGCTAACCCAACACAAAGGCAAGCCACTATAGTGCTGAGAAATCATTGAAATCAGTTTAAAAAAAATGTGACCTCACCATCTCCCTCTTATTTTCCTTTCCTTAGATTGTTACCGATTTTGTCTTCTTATGTCCATCAAGGAAGTCAGCACGTGCCAGCACAGCAGCAGGGAGCAAGGTGTGGATGTATGTTTTTGACCATGTGATCTCGGACCACAGTGTCTGGTCAGGTCTCACTTTCTGCTACAAGCATTCCTGCCATGGTGCAGAGCTGCCCTTTCTTTTCCATTCAGCCTCTGTGGCCAACTTCACACTGTCATCGTCAGAGAAGCTGTTGTCCAATCGGATGCTGTGCTATTGGGGTGCCTTCGCTCACACTGGCGACCCTTCCTCCAGGAGCCAACAGACAACTTTCTGCCGGGAGCAGCGTCTGCCTATTTGGCCGCGCTATTCTGACACCAGCGACTGGCTAGTCATGAACCTCACTGTGCATTCCCATGCACAAGCCGGAACCAGAAACCATATATGTGACTTCTGGGACCAGCTGGGCATCTACTAAAGAGGGAAGAGGCTGAGCATGCTGTTCTTTTGTTGAAACTAGATTCAAAAGAATTATTCTTTTCCCTGCATTGTTTTTCATATATCATCTAAAAGTATTTCTCTTCACAAAAAGGATATGTAGATGTCTGCTCTAGCTTTGCCCTAGAGACTGTCAAGTTAGTTGATGAAGTTTTGCTAGGTACTACAGTACTCCTGCCCTTTTATCTTTTATTTGTTACAAGTAAACCATGTATTTGTTTGTATGCAAGATTTCTTTTCCAACTGAATGCAAGTCTACATGACTTGAATCTAGGAGCAAAGCAGCCAGACTGTAATTTTTAGCTACACTGGGTTGGCAATGAAGGCCTGTCAGTCAGTCCACCACTTTGTCACCAGACTAGATTATTACAACAATCCACAAATGAATTACCATAACATTTGGTATAAAAATGTATTGCTTAGGAGGAATCCTGCTAATTCTGTTTTGTTGTTTATTAGGGATTTACATATTTGGACTGGAGTGAAATATCTTGTCAACTATGTGGTGTGTTTCAAAATATTATACAAAATAATATATGATAGTTCCCTCAAAAGTTCCTTTCTGCCCTGAAAACACCCCCATAAGTTATTTCTGCTCACAGCTTATTAGGACCCACGGCCATATGTTATTCTAAGACAAATGCCTCCACTTTGCAAAATTTTATAAGTCATAAGACACTGGCATCAAACACTTTCTCTGCATTAGCCAGAAAAAAGCTGGTTCTATCTGGCAAAAGTGGAAAACTAATGTATTTGGTGAAACTGGAATACATCAGCAGGGTAATTGGTTGATGGAAGTGCTACTTTGGATGTTGGGATCACATCTGCTATGCAGACTAATGTCAAAGAAATGCAGAATATCTCAAACAACAGGAAACTAGATTTATGTTGACTCGTAGTAAATTAATGGTGAACTGGTTAACCATATCTTGCTCCCTATCTGTAGCAATAAAAAAAAAAAATCCTACCTGGATATACTATTTAGCTATAAAATGAGTTTACTGGCCATGAAGCTAACATAATGGTACTGAAGTTTTCTATTAGTAAATAGTTTATTAGCGCAGAACCAAGACATATACTTACAGTAATAGCTAACATGGAGAAAGTTACCCAGCTAGCTGTATCTTAATTACATTAAGTTTGTCAGGCAGTCATTTTTTTTCCCATTACACTTTTACTTAGGTAAAAATGCTGTAGGTCTATATAATACACTTTGTCTCATCAAATCTGATGTCTGGCTGTGTATTTCAGACTGTATGCATGCACAAGCAATACAGCAGTTTACACATGTGGTGGTCATTTATAATAATAGCTTTCTGAGATCACACAGAGTTGCTTTAAGCAAAACTCAGTTTAAGAGTTTTCATACAACACGATTTTCTCTTTCAGAAAATTTGCTCAGCCACATACATGTTCTTTTAACAAACATAAGGGACTCAGTGTGAGGGAAGTAACGTGCCTCATAGTCAATGTAGTTAGGAGGTAATGGTGGATGAAAGAGTGAACAAAACAAAGGAAGAAGACACTGCGACCAATATGTCAAACCAGAGACCATAGAATTATCATGGAAGATCAGTGAAATGTAGGCAAAATAATATTATGGGACACAAAGTGGGTTGTGAGTTAAACCTGTGACTTTAGGGCAAAGTGATTGAAGATTGATAATAATGCTGGTAGAGAAAACCACTGACTGACATATGACAGTATGGTAAATACTCTACATTAAAGGTGGGTCTTTGCAACTAACTGCCAATTACAAAGCAATGGTAAAGAAGGAATTGTTGAATATGAGCCCTAGAAAGCAGCATGGTACTACTCAAATTTGGGCTGCCAGTGATTTTTTTGCTTTTCACACCCCTCTGCAAACCCTAGTGGTCTATTGCAGTGGCAATAGTCCTTGGGTGTTGCTTGTGATTAACTGTTTATTGTCACGCCTGACAAAAGGTCAATAAAGCCATGCCTGAGGTTGGCTTGGGGTGGGGTGGGGGACCATTTCTCACAAGTCATTGTCATGCTCTCCTGGCTATTGTTTCTAGTTTAGATTATTAAGTAATTAAGAATTAAACCCATGTCAGTCTCCACTATATTGCACCTTATGAGCCAGGTTATAACACTAAAGGCCATCAGCAACACATCAGCGTGTTATGAAAAGTAAATGGCTTAACACTCTCAGCTAAGTCACTGAATTGCTTTGACATTTTATGTCAAAGCAATTCCGTTATGATATTCATCATATCTATACATGATCTGAAGTCTTGCCAGTAAGTAATATGGGTGATTTTCTGCAATGAATGCTAATCTAAATTTACATAAATAAGGGTACAGCTTGTCATATCATGTGAAATAGTTGTAGTTTATGAGTTTTATGTTCCAACAGAAGTTGTTTGAAACCTTTCAAATCCTTCACTTGATCTGGGAGCTTAACTGGCAAATGTCCAGTCATAAGCCTTCAGGCACCCACCACTCCTGTCTCTTTCTAGACTAACTGAAGTGGCCTCTCTCCCTACTTTGGACCTCCTTCCTTTGGCACCAGTTTATATATGCCACAGACACATGTTCATGCACACACACACACACACACAAGACCATTTTTATTAGCTGTTTAGACACGACTGGTAGAGTGCTGACACACTAGGGTGTGTTGAGGCCACCTCATTATCTCGGCAGACATTTACTTTGCTGTCATCCAGTATCAAAGCACGGCCCGCGCTGCAACTTAGCTGTCTGAGATGGCCGCACAGCTAATCAATTGCTGTTCATCCCAGCACTGCGCCAAAGGCTGTGCTCACAGGCTGTCCCCCTCCCCCTAAAAAACCCTGCTGCTCATTATTGTGACAGCTGATAAGAGGGAGATGGAGTGAGAGCGAGAAGGGGAAAATAGATACAGTCCTTTCTGTTGCCTGTATAATTTAGAAAAGGTTATGGAATCAATGTCTGGCTGTCACTCTCCAGCTCCAGATCAAGGTTGTTCGCTTTGCACAGATGGATTCCAGTAAGATCTGATTATGGCCACTGCATTTGCAATTAAAAATCAGATGGCAGCCTTCGCTGTCTAGTATGCTGCTCAGGACAGTTAGAATACAGCAGGGGAGGCAGCCTGCTGTTTTCTGCAGCACATCGTCCTTCTCAAAACAAATTGGGCTCATTCAACTTTGAAAAAACAGTTTGACATAATAAGTGTATTGGGGAAATATGCTTACTTGCTTTCAGTCAGTGAACTAATATAAAATGTATGCCACTCTCACATCTGTGCACTACCTATAAAGTTAAATGTGAAACTGACATAAGGAAAATACATAGCTCTTAGCAAATCCAGAAACAGCACTTCTGAAGGATGCACTTTTTGAAAAAAGAAAAAAAACATAACTACCACTTTCTGGACTTCTGGTCTCATCGGGGCACTCACCTTTAACTATGCTTTTAAAGAAGCATAGTTAGCACTGAGCAGCATTTTAAGTAAATGTGCCAAGACCTCCCTCTCTCCAGCTACCACCTATAACTCTTCTGGCTAGATACCGAGGTGTTCTCAACCCAAGACCAACAGTCTCTCTACTGTGACCTGTGTTTGCCCTTGTTTCTCCTCCCAGCAGGACATGCCAGGACACCAAGTCTGATACCTGAACCAACTTAGCTGTCTCCTTTTCAATGTGAAACAGCAGCAGTTCTACTATGAGCTCCTCTTGTATGTCATCCTTGGATTCTTCACCCTATCTCTAAGGTTTAAACCACTCTGGAGGAATCCCCAAAACTTGATTCTGTTCATCTGGATGTAGCATTTTCAGTAGGAAAAACGTTTTGTCACTCATCCAAGTGACTTCTTCAGTCTCAGACTGAAGAAGTCACTTGGATGAGTGAAGAAACATTTCTCCCACTGATAACGCTATGTCCAGATGAACAGAATCAAGTTTTGGGGATTTCTTTACCTGGATGACTGAGCTTGCATCAAGACACTCTGGAGGAAGCTTATCTCTATCGGTTGTATCTGTGATCTTACTTTTTTGGTAACTGCCCACATCTTGTTGTCATATGATGTAGGAACATAGTTTGAAATTCTTTGTCTGTGTCTGTGACTCCACAATACTAGAGCTCCTCTGACCTGAAATGGGCACTCCAACCATCATGTTTGTCCAGGATCAACATTGCAACTAACCAGTTACATTGTTGTGATGTGATAGCATTGCAATGTGAGGGGAAAAAGAAAAAAAACTTTGTTTATATAAAACTCTCTACAAGAACAAACATTTAAAGTGTTTTCTTTATTATTTTATATAATTTAATAAATATATTATTAAGTTAGGTTTGATGTTAGCCAAATTTAGATCACTCATATTGGTTTGCTCCTGATCATTTTTAAAAGCATTAGCTAACTTCTTGGCTAATGCTAACTGCTCAGGCAGCATCACTGGTCAGTTGCTGATCCTGGACCAAAATTATAACGATGACATAGGAACAACACTAACACAGGGATGTGAGATCGTGCACTTGGAAACCCTCCAGTCCTTGGATTCACCTAGAAATCCTGCTTATTAAAGTAATGAACAGAGTTGATGACAAAGAGCATCCCTGGAAAAATACATCTCCCCACGGGCATAAGTCTGACACATTATCAGCAGTGCAAACTAAATTATTTCTACAAGAACTGAAAAAGCTATAACAACAGGCCATAGAACTTCTCCAATTCAACAAATCACATGTACACTGGTTGGGTAATTTCTCATGGACCCCAAAATATCATTTACAGGCTAAAGGGCTGGTCCAGTGTTTCAAACCTTATTTTGGGACAAAGTTACCAGAGTTTTAACATTTCTTTAATATGATTTGACTTGTGATTCTATATAATAATGTCCAGATGACTACAGAAATTAACATTATGTCCCTCTTCCCATTCATTTGGATAAGGGCTGGAATAATTTATTTCTAGAAGAACTTTGACTGAACTCAGACCCAGTTAGCATAGCTTAGCAAGAAAACTAAAAACCAACCTGACTCTGTTAGAAGTTAATAAAACTTACCTCTACACTGTGAAGCTTATAGTTTGAACTATATGATCAAATAAGTTTCAAAATGCTTATTAATAATCTGGAGAAGTGCTGCCAAGAGGAGTTTGTTACATTTTGACAGAATTGGGCTACAACTTTCTTCCATGTTCTGCTTCTAAGTGAAGCTAACCCAGAAAGAAAGTAAACAAGTGTTTTTCACAAAATGTTAAACTTTTCTTAAAGGGCCACACAAAAAACTGTTTAAAATGAAAGCCTGACTTTCTAACACTTGTGATATCCTGTGTGAATTTAGCTAAAGGAAAAAAAATGTGACAAGTTTGTTTGTAGAGTTTGGCTTTGAAAAAGAAACACGAATGACATCGTATACAGATAAGAGTGTTCATTTCTGTTTGTGGCCGCCTCTTCCCTGGGTTTGCTCTTGGCTACATGAATAAAAGCAACACAAGCTCCAATTTGTTTCAACACAGTGAAGGCTCAAGGACAGATACAAGAGGTGAGATGAAATTAGGAATGCTGATGTTTATTTCCAAGATTAAAAACAGAGCACAAAGGCCTGTGGCTGAAATATCACATTGTATTTGATAGTTTCAGTTTCGCTTTGAATGTGGAAGTGAGATTCTCTCTTATATTACATTTTAGTGCTGTGGGAAGATATCACTGTTGACAAACTCCTGCTTGAAGACATGCCATTTATCTGTCTTGTGCTCTAAACAAAGCAGCCTGTGCAGTATAATCTTTCATTCTGCTGCAGACTCAGCAAACATTTCACAGAAGGCAACAAGACCAAGTTTCCCCAAACAAGTGCAAACTTTTCAGCCTGTTTAAACTGAGTGAATGCCATGAAGTTATGTCCCTTCTCATGGAGTCGTGCGTTGGACTTGGGACATATTTTAGTTCACCACGAAGCATGTGGGCAAGGATAAACAGCTATCAATACTTTAGTGTAATTTATATTCACAGTGACGTGGAAGAATAATGGAAAAGTATTATATGTGGTATATTCCCAGTGAATTTTGAAAGTAATTAGAACTTTCAGTTTAAATTGCACATTTCACTTAATTAGCAGCCATTGTATACTTTTGTATACCTTTGTACATACCTTTTAATATATAAACTTGGTGTCTCTACAGATGTTGGGTTCATACTACTCTTAGCAAAAAAAAAAATATTTCACTAAGTAACCACACACAGAGAATGTTAATTCGATATTTTCAGCTCAGCTCAGTTTATTCATTTATTTATTTTTGCATTGTAAAGGTATGTCAAAACTATTTTGGTATCACTTTCTATTACAGCTCATTAATGAAGTGGTAATAATAGGATAGCAAGGCAGAAAAAAAACAAAACACTTTGTGTGAGAGTGATTGTCACTTTGTAATAAAATGTGTTTATCATATGCTTATTGAATGGTAGCTGGCTGGCAGGGAGAGGATGGTCCAGCCAGTACTTTTCCACTCTCGACCATGACTCAGCAACTTCATAAGTTTAAGAAAGGAGGACGTGCAAAAATGCACGTCCACACTCATGTATCAGGTGAAAGACCACCCTCTTTGTGTCTGTATATGATTTATGTACTTTGACTGAATAAAAGCGGAACGCGCCTCTTGTAGTGCGAGATTGTTGATGCACTTCCGGTGGGCCTCCCACTGCAGTGTCCGTGTTTTAAAGTTGTACAACGTCTTTCTGCGTCAATTTCTGCATAAGAGGGGATATCTGAATCAGCAAGAGTATGATTAAACCTAACACTTTGTATCTGACCTTTCCATGGGCACATGAAAGTGCTTTGAGGACCAAAGACAGAGCCGTATCACTAAATATAAGTGTTTAAAAATGTCCTTTTAACTATAGTGGTCACTGAACTAATGTTGTTTAAACTATTAAACCTGTCTGAGATTTGCTTGATTTTAAGGAAATATTGTTTTTTGTTTTTTCTTGGAATGGCAGAAATCTCAGAAATCACCAAGAGAAATGCCAAAATAAAATGTTTTAACAAAGAGAGTATTTCTTAAAAACATGTTTTTTCAACGTGTCATTATACGCTATTGAATCACATATGGTCAAACATGGTATTTAATGTTACATGGTATGTAATTTAAATAAAGACAATATATGATATCAGCTGGATATATTGTATGTTAGCAGCTGAACAATCCCTACCTCACAAACACTGTTGAAGTTATAAAGAAACAGAATAATTTGCTCAATAGTTAAGTTTTTAGCCACTGATGTTGATGAGCTCTGCTTAATCAACACAAATAAGGCTTACCTAATGAGCAAAAGTGTGAAATTTCATTTACTATACAGATTTAGAACTGAGTTATTTTGCAGTGTGATTAAGTACTATGTAGTTCAGTAGGCAGACATACAATCAGTACTGGGAATTAACACAGCAATTAGTAACATACTGACAACCACCAATAATTCCACTAATTTTACATTTCTAGTGCTAGACTTGACATTTTATGAGCTATGTTTCTGTACTATCAGGGATTAACACAGGATGGATGGCTGTCAATCAGGATGCATGAGTCTAGATTAAGGCGCAGACATACATTACTTTTCACAGCTATTTCTTTGTTTAGTTGTTTGCAGTCAGTCATCACTTTAAGAAACTCAATTCACCATAAAAATAAACACAAACATTTTAGATGAAGGATTGTAAATTATTTATGCAAATAATAAAAAAAATAAATCTGTGAAGGTGAAGTATTGGTTTCAGCCAACCTCTTGGTTCAGTGCAGTGATGCTTAACATTGCTTGATCACAGAGAATGAGTAAGCACATGGATTACAGCACAGATGCATCATGGGACTGAGCGATACTGATATTGAAAATCACTAGCACAGTCAGTGTGCTACTGCTAATCAGCGAACCAAATAGAAGCATTAGAAGCAATTTGGATTCGAACCATAAATTTCAAGTTTCGAGGAGGTAGACTGTGGAATAATTTTCTTCAGTTTAACTTTTATGTAACAATTACTTTACTTTTAGATGCAATTTTCCAATTATCTTCTTACTCCACAGGGAAACACATATTCTCTATATTTCCTTATTAACAAAGTCATCCCTCTCCATATGGTCTGAAAAACATTGGCACATGTTTAGAAGGACCTTTAGACGTAAGGCCCAGTTAAGTGGCAATGAAAAATGAAAAAATAACTTAATCACCTTTTTTATTACAGTATTATACAGAAGCCATGTTCTTACAAATTACCTCCTTCAGATGGAGGTTTCTGCTGACCTGCGAGCCTGTGTCTCATTCGCTGGAGATTTACTATGTTATGGGAATGCAATTGCTAGAGTTGTTTTTTGTTTGTTTTTTTAACTTCCCCAACCTCAACTGAATCAGTCCCAAGAGCTCTCAGTGTACATTCAGAAGGTAGACTACAGTGCATTTTGCTCATAAATCCCAAAAGGGCTGTAATTCTGAGCTGAGGCTTATGTATTAAGAAAATATAGGCGGGTGAGAAGAGATAGAACATTCAAGCTCCAGTTTGCTACAGCTTACTGTAACAATAACACTTGAGAGGGCACCTTTTACTGTATTGAGCCAAACATTTACAGCATCAACACAGCACTGATCAGAGTACCAGAAATCTCCCTTGTGTTTAAAGCTTTAAAGCAGCTTTGACCCAGTATAAGTGGAACAGCTGTGTTTGAACTATCCATAGTGAGAAATTAAAAATGAAAATCCTCTGTTGCTTTAGTTCTGTGTGCAAACTCATGATCTGGTTAATCCTACATATTGTAAAAACTGAAAGACAGCTGTGATTACTAGTAGCTCAGTGCTGCCTGTGGTATCGGGCTCAGCCCCAAAACCAGTATCCCCCTGGTTTTGTGGTTCATTGTTCAACGTTGAATTGCACACAGGTCTCAGAGCTTCAAAAAAATATTTTCTCATCTCACACTGAGCCATAAGACTTCGAAGCTATTCAGAATACATTCTTCAGTCATAATTACCAGCTTTCTGAGCAAAGACCGGCATGTTTCTGCAGCTTAGTCACTCATTGGCAAAGCACTAGTTTTTGAACTTCACAGTTAATCATTTTTCCCATGCCAGCTTTTGATTTTCAATTGTCTTTAATACATGATGCAGTTACTATACATTAACCATCATGTACAGACGTGTTGCTCGCCTCTTTCAGTTACTTTGGTTAAATCTCAGTTAACCAACTTTTTTTTAAGTCACCTGGGGGAAATGCAATAAACTGTAAGCATCACTAGCACACTTTCTACTAGATGTTGCACATCTACTGGGAAATAGACAGTGTTATTTTCATTGTGGTTCTTCTGTCATCCTGATTTTGCAGGCTTACATTCACTCTCCTTAAAATTTGTATAGTACTGGAGCCCCAAGAGCAAAGAGAGAACTGCTGACAAAAAAATGTCTTCTTAAATATTTTTTATCTGTTTCAAAAAGTAAACAAACAAACATTGAAACAACAGCAATTGACACACATATTTTATCCCACAATTTTTTTTTTAACTGATTAAGAAAAAACAATAATGGAACTTCCCAAAAAGTTGATTCTGTTCATCTGGACATAGCGTTTTCAGTGGGAGAAACGTTTCGTCACTCATCCAAGTGACTTCTTCAGTCTCAGCTGACTGCAGGTTTCCCCAACCTTATAAACAGCAGATTTGCATAATGGCTGAAACCAGCCCACTGGAGAACAATGGGCTGTAATCAAGGAACTGTCCTCACAGCCCATTGTTCTCCAGTCTCCAATTCTATTCAGTTTTATTTATATAGCACCAAATCACAAAAACAGTTGCCTCAAGGTGCTTTATGTTGTAAGGTAAAGACCCTACAATAATACAGAGAAAACACTCCAATTATCATATGACCCCTTATGAGCATGCGTTTTGGCAACAGTGGGAAGGAAAAATTCCCTTTTAACAGGAAGGAATCTCTAGCAGAACCAGGCTCAGGGACGGGCAGCCATCTACCATGACCGGTAGAGGGTGAGCAAAGGACGACAGGACAAAGAGCCAGAGATTAATAAAAACAAATGATTAAATGCAGAGTGCTGTATAAATACTTAGTGAGTGAAAAAATGATTGAGATAAAATCAGTGAGTCTCTATTCCACAGTACAAGTGTTGTTGTCTGAGGTATGAAGATTTCATGTACCTGACCTTGTGGCAGCTGAGCTGAATCAGTCTGTCTGCCTGTCCAGCAAGTGGTGCAGATGGTGGTCAAGCTTATCTGGTGACCTCCTCTCCACCACAGCTTCAAAAGAGTCCATTTTGCAGCAAATCACAGAGCCAGCCTTCCCAATCCATTTATCCAGTCTGTTGCTGTCACCTTGTGCTCTCCCAGCAGACCACAGCAAAGTGCACTGTTACAAAATCTCCAACATTTTGCTGCACACATTGAAGAATCTCATTTTCCTTAGGATGCCTGTTAACCCCCTACTTGTACCCAGCCTCAATACTGGTCTTTGATTTCAGTCTTTAGTGAATGTGGAATGCCCAGGTACATTTAGTGGTGAGAGCCAAAAGATTAAAGCTGCAGGCTTATTGTCACGATCCTGGGTCTTTTGACCCAGTGTTCTGAGTTTATGCTTATATAAGCCCACTGTATCTCCAGTGGGCTTATATTTCAATGCCCTGTACCAACATAGAGCAGAGCAGCTATCTGAACGTTACTCCAACAGAGGTCGATTATCTTGTTAATAATTTTACCTCCTCACTACGTACAACTCTAGATACTGTAGCTCCTGTGAAAACTAAGGCCTCAAATCAGAAGTACCTGACTCCGTGGTATAATTCTCAAACACGTAGCCTAAAGCAGATAACTCACAAGCTGGAGAGGAAATGGCGTGTCACAAATTTAGAAGATCATCATTTAGCCTGGAGAAATAGTTTGTTGCTTTATAAAAAAGCCCTCCGTAAAGCCAGAACATCTTACTATTCGTCACTGATTGAAGAAAATAAGAACAACCCTAGGTTTCTCTTCAGCACTGTAGCCAGGCTGACCAAAAGTCAGAGCTCTATTGAGCCAACCATCCCTTTAA
>VVHJ01026667.1:0-10747 GCA_015107715.1 Tylochromis polylepis
CAAATGCTTGCTGCTGCATTTGCAAAGGAAGGTTACAAAAAGAGAACCTGGCATCCCGGTGCTAAAAGCTTGCTGCTACATTTGTAAAGGAGGGAAAGAGAAAGAGAACATGACATCCCAGTGCCAAAAAGCATGCTGCTGCATTTTGTGAAAGAGAAATAGAGGGAAGGGGAACTGGCAGCCCGGTGCCTTATTTTATTTTATTTTTTTGCAAACAATAGATAGATGGCAGAGAACTGACATCCTAGAGGCAGAAGGGTTCCCTGCTGCTTTTTGCAATGATAGATGCGGAGAAACTGGCAACTCGTTGATAGATAGCTTGCTGCTGTGCTTGCAAATGAGGGATAAAGAAAGGACCTGGCATCCCAGTGCCAGAAGGGTTTATTACCGCTTTGCAATGATAGATGCAGAGAAACTGGAAACCGGTGGTAGGAAGCTTGATGCGTTTTGCGAATGACGGATGGAGAAGAACCTGGCATCCCAGTGCCAAACTTGTTTGTGCACTTTGCCGAAGGAGAGATAGAAAATATCAAAAATGGTATCCCACAGCTAGCTGAGATAAATGGCAATGGAGGAGCAGCAGAACATGGAATTAGCGAATGATTTCCAGCTGCACATTAAATGGTGGTAGGAGGCAGGTGCACAGAACTGAGCTTGCCCCCTACTACCTGGCGCTGACGGGTCGGTGGCGCTACAAGGTACACAGTAGCTTTTGCTGTTGGAGGTGCAATTTTGCTTCTGCATGGAAGAAGACTTTGGATTGACATTTAGATGTGCGAGGTTAAGAAGCTACGAAAGTTAGAATACTGGTGGATAGAAGCAGTTGAAACCGGGCAATGGTCCAGTCTGAATCCTTAACAGGAGGATATTTGGGAGACCTTACGGAAACGCGGAAATGGCGTGGCTTCTGAGTCCGGCGTGGACGTCTGTTGGCTTTTCAACTAACTCGCCCAGTCTGTGAGCCTGTTTCAGAGCAATGTGAGTAGAACTATGAGCTTTGCTGGTGGGTGATCTTGCTGAATTTCACGGAGGTGTCGAGTGGCCGGAGTTACTTCATAACTGGATTTAGTGGAGAGGATGACTGGATGGATTGACAGAGCAAGTTGACCAGATTGTCAACTGGTGAGAAAACTGCTAGAAAGTTTCCCGGGACAGCCGGTGCCATTCGGTCTCTCTGAAGCACCGCCATAACGTTCAGATTGTTTGGGTTTCTTGGATTGCCTGGAGGGAAACTGATGAAGCAGAGCTTTGTAGTTCTTCATCTGATGTGGTGACGGACAAGAGGGCAATTGTAAGCAAATAGAAGGTGACTAAGATTGTGTTACTCTTGTAAGATAAGCTGTGTTAAAGACCTTCTCGCAAGATGTTCGCACAAAAATGAGTACGAACAGCTTGTAGAACTGGGGAATCATATATAGATAATAACCGGAAGGGGCTTCTTTTTTTTTTGCCTTTTCCTGTTTCAGTTCCAGCAGTGATGAGTTCACTTCACTGTGCCCAAGTTCCTTTTCTGTATTACTGGTTTAATAGTGAGTAAAGACAGATGTAGTTATGTATTTCTCAAAGATTTTAGAAAAGCTGGTGACAAACCTTAGCACCAGACTTATGAGTCGAATCAAGTTGACACTTTTACAGGTTAAAAAAAACTTAGATGCTCATCAAGGTTCAAGGTTCTTTATTGCAAAAACATCAAAGCACTGAGCATGACTGAGAGAGCTCTGCACAAGAATTCCAATGTGTCTTGACTGCTGGTTTTATGCACAAATGGCAAATAAGGTGGATTTTGCCATACCAAGCAATAAATGTATTTTCAAAAACATCCCTTTTCAGATTTAATTTTCTACATTGTATAGTTTAGTAAAGTCACTTCACTGACCGGGGGTAGGATCTGAGACTGGGAGATGAGGGTGCGAGGCAGCTTGATGTTGTAGTTGCGGTTAGCTGAGATGACTTCTGCCCAGGTAACCTGGTAACCAGTCAGCTGCTGGTGGGATGAAGTCATAGATATATCCCAGCTAAAGATAGCCGTCACATTGCCACCCAGGACCTCAAAAGATGCGATCAGGTTGGTGGCTTTCACCAGGACTTTCTGAAGATTCACAGCTGAAAAATACACAACCGGACAGTCAAATGAAGTCAGGTACTGGAATGATGAACAAGTTTGGCCTGACGCACAACCAGCCTTTCGTGTGGCTGGTTGTGCGTCCGGCCGACGACACGCCAATACTTGCTCAGTAATAAGAAAAGGTGTCAAAGTTGTGGTATCTCAGAAGCCAGCTACTGAAAAAAGCAAGCAGCACACCTTTTCAAACAGCTCAACAAATATCATCAAACAAAACACTTTTATATGTGTACTTTGTTACATACTGCATCATTATAACTAATGTATAGGTGCTATATTTCCTAGAAGGAAAAAAAATATGTTAATGTGATGTAATGACACTCGATGGAGAAGGATGTAAGAAAGAGAGGACACGAGAGGAAGTTAAGACATTATTTTGAAAGTTAAGGATTGCTCAGCAAGCCAGATTTGACAAACTGGAAAAGTAAAGCTTATCTTTAATGTTAAAATTTTATTTTAGACTTTTTAATGTATGTCTATATGTATTGTTGCATTATGTTTTTGTTAATTATCTTTCAAAACTAACTGAAGTGCACAAATTTTTGTTTTATTCGAGGGCTGCATGAAAAACTGGGCAGTTTACTACAGGCTAAACTGACTGGTTTGCAGTACTGCGATTTATAGTTTTAGGTGCGGCACCATTTTTGCACAATATTATCATCATTATTCTTTTCTCAGTGTTGCATACTATACACAGTCTTAGAGTTGCATCACTTCCCAATTCCAACTTTAACCCTGGGTGTAAAGTTTCAGATTATGTACATGTGCATGAGTGCACAGGGAAGCTAGGGGAGGGGTTGCATTAAGAGATTTGATTGGGCAATTCAGTGTCAGCAATGATTTCTTTTAATATACATATGTTTCTTGTGAGTCACTTAGAATTGCTTCATATTTGTGTTTTTAAAGAATGGTTTAAAAAAGCTTGATTAGAAGTCAGACTGTGTTTTAATGACTTTGTTAATTGATTGTTGATAGAAGAAGCCATCAAACTCAGCACAGCACAAAGACAGTTAACAGAATTGACCTTGCTGACTCTTGCTGCATTTAGAAGGTGTTGAGGTGTGCAGACATTGATAAGTAAAATAAAATAAATAATCCATTATTTTAACTTAAACTCTAAAATGATAAAAATACATTTTGATGCTGCGTTTGCCTCACCGGTTTCTCTGGGACAGCTGATGGGTTTTGCACTCTTGGCCTGGATGGTGGCGCAGGAAGGAGTGTGAAAGCTGGTGCTTTCTGCCAGAGGATGACTCGTCTTGCTGACTGGCTGCAGAAGGACTTTATACTTACAGGAGAAGAGTAAGCCCTGCAGGCTGATAAAGCTCTCCTAGATTAGACAGACAGGGTGTGGGCATGGCTGACTGGAGACTGATTCCCAATTTCAGATTACTGCAACTCTCATTTCACAGCAGGCAAGGCAAAGACTAACGTCACCTGTTCGCGATGCATACATTGTCTTCTCCTATCAATAACAAGATTAATAAAAGCAGTCCCTTTTATCTGTACCACCCATGTGATGTGTTTCAACTCTGTTTTATTTTGGCTATGGTAATTAAATCCTCATAATTTAACCTTCATGATCGGAATGATACTGTTTTATCTGAATAGGGTTACCTTTGTACAGGTCTTCTCCACAGGTCTGGTCTGGTTGTGTGCACAATATTCAGGTCCCCACTGGATTCTGTAGAATTCAACCAAAGGGTCTACGCAAACGAGAAGCCATTAAAAGAAGAAGCAATGGATCAAGTTATGTTGTGTCTGCACAGAGTCAGAAATACTTTGTTCATTAGCAGTATTATACTGTTATCTCCATGCAACCTTTAATAATTTTTTTTTACTTTTTTAAACCTGCCTTTTTAAACCTAGTTATGTAATGACACAGATCATCTAGTCAGTTAATTATCTTGTAATTGTCTTGCTTTGCTCACTTTGTAAGGCATGTTTCTCTCTCTTTCTCAAGCTTCCTTTGAGTGCTTTTATGGAGGTTGTTAGCATGATTGCTTATCCACCCTGAGGAATCACCAGCCAAAACACTTTTTTGTATTTTTATTAAGGCATTGGATGATTAATAAGAAACATGTACATGGACCCCTTTTGTTCTGAAGACCGCAGTCTGAAAGCAGTTAGCTGCAGTGAGTACCTATCTTAGCATTGCAAAGAGTTTTATAGGAAAATGTGCATCTATCTGATTGGTTGAAAGACGTGGGGAGGAGCTGTGGTTTAAACTCAGTCCTCCCTTCGTTGGCACTTATCTCACACGGTCCCTGTGACCCACCTTATCATAGAACTTAGCATGGAGCTTCTTACATTGTCATCATTTTTTAACTAAACACTGTCTAGACCTCTAAATTCTTAAGCTGTTAGTCACTATAATACCTAACAGGGTGACAAGATTTAAATACTCATTCATGAGATCCAATATGGTGTCTCAGTCCAGCCCTGAGCTCACTCCCATTTCTGCTTTACCAGATTATATATTCACTTTTTATTGTTTGATCTAGGAACCCTTTTTTTTTTTTCAGGTCCAAGACTAGCTTGTGCACTGCAGCTTGAGGGCTCATGGTGGAGGTCCAGCTGGGATTTTTAGGTTTCGGTTTTTGACTTTTTGGTACGTAAATGATTCAAACCATGCAGAAACATTTTAATGACCAACCCTGCTGTGAATGGGGTCATTTTTGGTGTCGTCTTCTTCTCATATGACTTGTCTCTAGTCACCGAGCACTCACAGGTGCCGTGCCTCACTCAGTGAACTTGTGTGTACTTCCAACTATAACAATATAGCCCTGACTCTAAAACCTCAAACACATTACCAGTGCTGTTGAATTTATATTCACCCAAAAGTATCTCTGTAGTTTAGCACTGTGTGCTAGATCATTGTGTCAACAAGCTCAATTTCACCAATCCTCTAAATCCTTTCTAATATTTAGTTTTTCATCCTTGTTTTTAGGTTAAAGGTTTTTAGCAGTGCTGTGCTGTGTCTTCCTTTTTTCCAGATACCAGAGCCACTATTTTTAAATGTCAGCTAACTATTGAGCTTACTGCTAATTCTTTATTGCTGGTTTTCATGGAGCCCTTTGCCCCATGTTCACCAATAAACTCCTATTGCCTAGATTACCTTTACTGAGGCTAACCTGCTTAACTTTTAATCATTACATCTGAGTTATTTTTGACCTGTATGTGGCTTAAAGCCCACTAATAGAAAAGTGGCCCGACAACAGCTTAGTGTATTCCTACATTTACATATCCTGCACAGCCTTTGGGCTGCAGAAAAATAGTGGCTGGTGCATCTTCAATGGTTTGGCTGTTTCTAGAAGCGAGAGGTAGGAGCTTACAGTTTGCATCATTGCAAGACGGATTGTCAGTTACATCAGGGAAAGATTATGGGAAAGACTAAATCCCTCACTCCACGGGACATTTTTGCACAGTCCGCTGTTTGGCAGGCCAACATAACTCATTCTTCCCCTGTGTTAACTGTGAGTATGATACAGAGTACCAATGTGTCCCTTTATCGTCTCATCAGTGTACAGCTTATTATTGATTTTGTTTTCAACTTTGAGTCTGTGTTCATAAAATTGTGTCTTTGCTCTGTATGCATTATTTTTGTGTTTGTTTTCTTGGTTCTTTTTATGTAGCGTTTCACATTGATTACTGGGATGCAGTAGTTTCCTAACCTAAGACATTTTTTTCTGTGGGAGACAATAAGTAGCTTTAACCTTAGCTCATGTTTCAAGATTTGGTTCAACCTATTACTGATTTTGTGAAACTGGCGGTTAACATTATGTCTCATGGTGGTAGAATAGCCTCACATTCACAAATTCTGTACAGAAATTTGTGAGTATGAAACAGAATATGTTTCTTTTTCAGAATAACATGTACTGCAATTTTTGCTGAGTAAACGACTGAAAAATTCTTTTTCCTTTTGCACATTTATCTTTGCACGCTTTTTCAAACAGGGTATTTCTCTTTTTTTAACAGCAGTTGTTTGAACATTTCCAGAGCAGATAAGCTGCAAGATAATTCAAATGTTACTTGTAATGTGATAACAAGAACTGCAGTGTTTAATTCCATTGTACATACCCAGGCTTCTCTGCCAGTAAACATGAACCCTGAGCTGTCCGTCCTGGTAGAATGGTGTCCCCACATCCAGAATGTCACCTGTGGGGCTTCTGGGAGCACTTGTGGCTTCAAAACAGACAAAATACAATTAAACATTGACTGACGTCTTAAAGCAACACGTACACGTGTTCACAACACGTGTGTGACTCTATGCAAGTCGCCATAACATAGCCACAGGTACAAACACCGTTAGTATAAATAATTTGAAGTAATTATTTTCTGTATGACTTATTGGCGTCTCACATTGTTGTGGAGGAATTTGGGCGCACTCTTCTTTACAACATTACTTCATTTCATTGAGGTTTGTGGGCCTTTGTCTGTGAACAGCTCTTTTAAGGTCCCTTCACAGCATTTCATGTTCAGGTTGAGTTCTGGACTTTGGGCCATTGCCACAGCTGCATTGTTTCCTTTTTCACCCATTCTGTTATAGATTTGTTACTGTATAAATTGGGATCTTTGTCCTGTTGGAAGATGCCCGGGTCCCACTGCTGCAAAAGAGCTGCTGTTTTGCAGTCTGTATACTATCATGAACTTTAATACTGAATATGCTAACGGAGGCCTTTGGAGTCTGATATGGAACTCTTGGGATTTTTGCAGTTTCTCTGAGCACTGACAGTCTAACTTTGGATGAATTTGGTTGGACTCCTGGGACTGGTATGTTTCCACTCATGAATAATATTTTTCACTGTGGTGGACTTTGAATTTCTTTATAACCATTCCCAGACCGATGGATAATCACTTAATGAAAAAGTGCATCTGATTAGGAGCAGCTGGAGATTCTCCACACTGTTTTTAGAGCAGGTCACATGACCATTCAGTAGCGGGAAAATTCCATGAAAAATCTAAATTTTCATAAAACTTAAACTGCTCTTGGGAAAAAAACATAAAAGATATCACAACATGGATTTGGTCAATAAAAGTCCAAAGTCTTGTGACCCGTATAAAGTTTAAATTATGTTTCTGCGACAAATTATGGCCTAGCGGTAGGCGTTCAAAGTGGCCTGGGTTGGTGCCTTTATTTCGGGCCCTTTCCCATTCAAATTAATGGGGAAAAACTGGGAAGTTTTTGGGGGGAATTTTGGGAAACCGTGCGACAAATCCCTACCAAAAGTCATAACACACCATTTCCGAACGAGCCGCACGAAGCAATATAACATATGTGGGGTTTGTCTCAAAGCTGCAGGGCGCGTTTCGGTCCAAAATTTTAGGCAGAAGAAATCTGACGAATAGTAGTAAGTGTGTTATTACATAGGCACACTTAAAAAGAAAAGGTTTGTCCTTTACATTAAAGATAAATCTATACATTTAATTTTGGCAATTTTATCTATAAATTTGGGGGGGTTAAACTTAAGATGGTAATAGAGGAAAGATTGGGCTGTCATCAAAACTATCACAATGTGCTTTTGTGAATGAACTATGGTTTTCATGCTTGTGAAAGTTTCGAGACTCTCTTCCAAGCACTATGACCTTCAACAAGAAAACTTTCATGGGAGTCTGACCAACAGTTGTTGAGATATCATTCAGCTCATGAAAATGTTGAAAAACACACATACTTTCCATTTTAATGGGCTGAAAAAATGTCATGTACAGAAAATATTGATGTGCTGGTAAACTTTTTCATCTTGAACATTCACACAACACCTTCTGCTCTGTACATAAGTACAGACGTTGACAGCAGCTTCACTTCAATCCTTCTTTCATGATGCACTCACTCTTACACTCATTTCTGTAATTGTCTTTTTTTTTCTTTGTATAATGTCAACCATCACTTTGAAAGGAACACCTTGACATTTTGGAATTTCAAAGCTAAACGAGTTTTCAGCCCTGTCACACTGATAAGTTTGTAGGTGTGGAATGTTAAGGTTGCATCTGGAGTGAAGCTCTGAGATACGGGAGATCAAAGATTTAACATCCCAGTGGGAGAAAATCTTTTAAATATTAAACCCCAAGGCGCTTTTTTTAAAAATAAAAAATGTCACCATAAAAGTGTAAAAGCAAACCTAAAGATTATACAAATGCATCGCAAACTTTCAGTGCAAGCCTAAACATCTGAACATGCTTTTACACTTTAGAGAAATTTTAAGCAGACATGAAAGTGTTTTCTTTTCTTCATGACAAAATTACAAGCTCAATCTGAAAATGCCCAAGCCTCTGTTTTGTGTGCATCTTTGTATACTTTGCTGCGTGGTGAAGTGGAGGACAGCACGTGGTCCTTTGAACTGAGTTTGTCCCCAGTAAGACACAGCCTGAACCTCCACACTATAGCTCCTGTTAGTCCTCATGCTGTCCAGCTCCACCTGGCTCTGTCCACACAAACAGACACACAGAAACACATTTAGGCACATACATACAAAACAATGAAAAAATGGCAATCAGAAAATCAGATATCGCACTGGATGGTTTCAAAAATATCCTTTCAGTCATTCAGAGGAATAAAACTCCTCAAATCTGAAATCCTGAAATCTTTGCTTTTAATTACATCCAGAGGGAGAATACCATGAGCCATCACGTTTCATGTCGTATTCAAGTTCATCATATTTGCTTCCAATTGGTGATCACAGATGTAAACATGCTACAGAAATGCTGATGTCAGCAGAACCTCTGGGACTGAATAGTGACAGTATTTTTTATTTTTGCTCTTTAAATTCTTAAGATCTTTATTCAAATCTGGTTGAAATAATGGTTCAACTCTCTGTGGTAAATACTACTGTCTTTTTCAAAACAAATTTAGGACAGGAAAATGTGACACCCCATGAGGGTTTCAGAGAACATTACATACAAATTACCCCTTTCTTGGATCTTAAATAGAAGTAGTGCATTTGAAGTGCTTCATCTGCACCTGGGACATCCTCACCTTTCTGACCGTCTTCCTCCTCTTGGTCAGGGATGAGGAAGAAGAATGTCCAACTGCAGTCCAGCTCCAACTGACCTTGTAGTGGTGGATGGGAACATCCAGATCAGGAGGCATGCTCCACTGAATCCTGGCTACCACTGTACTCCCAGGACCAAAGCTCATATTTGCTACTCTCAGCTCAGAAGGAGCAGGAGGATTGGACGGGTCTGAGGGTGACATGTTGAATGTTATTAATATCTGTTTGCATGCAGAAGCAATGAACTTTACACCCCAGCACACTGACATGTGGTTATTTTTTTTAACCCAACCTGCAAAGTTCACAACAGGCCAATTCATTCAAACCAAGAACTTCCCTGCTGTGAGGTGACAGTACAGCACCGTGCTGTCCCACAATTACAGTCTTTTCAGTGCCAAATAATAAAGATATTCATAAAATCCAGCACCATGCAGTGTACAGTTTGATGTTGTATCGAGTGTTACTCTCAAAATAACCAAAAAATGATAGAATCAGGATTTCAGAAGACATCTACCATATTTACAGATAGTACTATGTGGTGGGGTGTGGTTTGTGGCTCAGCTGCAAGGGAGGGGTGGAGCAGTGGGTTCAGGTTATGGTGTCAGGGGAGTCTGACCCATACACCTGACCGCCAACATCTGATCATGTCTCCCTTTTTGAGTATATCGCCAGGACCAGAGCAGAGGCCTGTGTGTGGTGTGGTGTGAAGCCGGAGGAGCGCAGCTGGAAAGCTGCTGCAGAAACGGATGACAAATAAAAACCAACACTCAGTGTGTAATGCTGTGTGCGTAGGTCCTTCATTATCACATACTACCATTGCTTTCATAGTAGTACCATTGCTTGCATAGTAAGGACTGCTGCCTACCACTAGCATGACAAAGGTGGCCTTTGCCAGAAAGCCTAACAGTGTTTTTGACTGTGCTGGACGCTGGTATTTATGTCTGGTGTTTATTTCTTGTGTTTCCTGTTCCTCAGCCTGATCAGGATCAGTGATCAATATGATGTCTCAGCAGCCACAGATGGCAAAACAATGGCAAAATTGTTCTAACAATAAATTTCAACACATAAGGGCACCACCTACATTGTGTCCCTAAGTACCTCAGCACAGTGCCGCAAACAGTGGGAGAATGCAGCTCTCATGAACACGTCTGAATTGATTAAGGTTCACATCTTTTCGACTTGCCAAGGCGGCTCCCTTTGTGACTGTGGCAGCTATAGTCACACAGAGGAAAACAATGAATCCTTTGAGGATTCTCTCCATAAGTTCTTTAGTACATTATATACAACAGTACAACGGTTTGCTAAACAGTATATTTTCTCTTGAATTGCTTCTAATCGTGCCAGTGTTCATTAGTTAAACTTGATATCCGGTCTTTAAGTCTGACGTCATTAGCCGTTTCCGGGTCCAAACTCCGCTGCAGGTCCAAAGTCAAACGAACACTGCGGCATCACTGAGAGTTACAAACTGTCTAAATTCTTTCATCTGTAATAAAATGATCAGTATGGCTGCTCTACCAGGTGGAACAGTTAAGTTTAACATCCAGGCATCCATGAAAACAGGATTTATTAAATGTAACAGAGTTAGAAGTTAGCAGGGAGTTAGCTCGCTAGTTTCCATCTAAACATAACATACCAT
>VVHJ01026670.1:1439-11654 GCA_015107715.1 Tylochromis polylepis
CCCACACACCCCCACAAACACACACACACACACACACACACACACACACACACACACACACACACAAATACCAACAGGGAGAGACAAAGAAAAGTGGTGTGTTTGTGTGCGTGTATGTGTACGCGTGTGTGTGTGTGAGTGTGAGTGTGTGACTGATTTTGTCCAAAAAGTACACTTGAACTGAAAGTTCTCGTAATCTGAGTGGATGGTGAAATAATTGGGTGGGGCTGATGGAGGATGAGCAGGCCGTGACATTACAGTGAGACAACTGTCAGTCAGGCAAAAACACACCAGTACCATAGACTGTAGATAAATGATGGAGCCATTTCCCTGGTTTGTGAGGCTCCCTTCTGAAACATCACATGTGTAAATATTGTTGTCATCATGATGGATGTTTGGAGCTTGACCTGAGGATGGGGTACAGATCATGCTGACTGGGTGATCTTCAGATGTGAGCATCACACAGACACACAGACCTGCTGACTGGTGCTCAGTAACAACCAAATCAAATCTTGAAACTGCAGCTCAGACTTCTTGGATTGTTAGTACAAGTTACTGCACAGCAGCCACATTATTGGTAATGGAGCACAGCACGTGTGTGTTCTGTAATGGTAACTGTAACTCCCTCCAAGTTGAAAAAAGGACACAAGGTGTTCTTGATTTCTACTGGCATTTATTGGACACAGGTGCCACAAACGATGCCGTGAGAACTGTACAAAACAACATAAAATAATCCATTTTCACAGTAAGGCGCTGTCATAGAGAATAAACAATAAAGCATATTATTTACCAACATAAAACATTCACAGTTTGCCCTTTACAAAATGTTGACACATTCTGTATTGCACATGACTAACATAAACTCGACAGGTCTGTCACAAATAAACATCTTATACCAGCACATAAAGTACAAATTACACACCTCATTGGCCGCATTAACTTGAAGGGGTTAATAAAAACACCCCCTCTTTACCCACATGCTGGAAAAAACTTTGCTGCACGCGTCTCCAAATCTCTACCACTGACTGAGAAAGGAAATCTGCTGCCCTCTACCGAGTGTGGCATGTAACTGAAAATATCGTCAACACTAAACAGCAGATTGAACATTGGTTCCACATTTTGTAGAACCTTTAACTGTGTGTTTAAAACCAACAATGTATACATTACAATCTGATTTATTAAACTAAAATTAAAATTAAAAGTATTTTTAACTTCAGTGTAACTTAAAACCATGAAATTAACTTAAACTGCATAACTGCCACAGTAACCAGTATATACTGGGCTCTTGTCTCTTTCAGACAGCTTTTCATTTGCTCACTGTTCACTCAACTAAACTGTTTCTAATCTGAAATTTTGTTTTATTTGTTTTATTTATGTGTTTATTTGTATTATTATTTTATTTTGAAGTGTCTTCTCTTCTCTGTGCACATAAAGCAGCCATCGCTGGCTTTTAATGCACATGACTAACATAAACTCATTCCTCTGCTGTGTGTGACTGCTGTAATCATGCACAGGGCTCTGGGTCGCTCCTGAAAGACAGAACTGAACACTGGATCCTGATTACTGAGCCCGAACACCTCCTGCTAATGAGCTGCTTATGCTACACCTCCTGGACAGATGAGCTTTAAGTGATCTGCAGCATAAAACACGTCTACAGTGATTTCACCCGTCAGTTGTAGTGTCACCACTGAGAAAAAGTCATTGTGTACTCGAATACGCCTCTCCTGCTTCTGCATGTGTGTAAGATGGATGAGCTAAACTATGTCAGGGAGGAAATGTAGATGTTTGTGTTAAACTGTGAAAGAAGTCCAGCGGGGAAAGATGTTGTTCTGCTGCCTCCCATCACTGCGTTAGTGCCATTATATCGGGACTGCAAAGCTTCTCAAAGAGGAAAGATCACCGTTTATCTGGCAGCCACACAAATGAGTCATTTGAAAATAGCCGAATTGTTGGTGCATCATTCACAGCTACTATTACATAATGTGGCAGGTGGAGAACTCTAATTAATCATTCCAAACACAGGAGAATGGATCGGGAAAAAAAGCAGAGTGATCAGAAGTAACCTCTCACTGCAAAACACTCAGCAGGAGCATTAGCATGGACGAGGACGAGTAGGAGAGGTTTAAGGTGCTCCAGTCTTTTTTCCTCAAATTCAATATGTAAGTTAGAAAATTTGTGCTTGCTAAGACTAAATGATTCACAAAGAGGTTTCAACCTTCAGTTTACATGCTTTCATTACAAAGTTCACAGAAGAATAACCTACGATTCCCCAAAGTAACCAACCAAAGGTCCAATGGGAGACCAAGAAAAGCAAAGTAATATCAAATATATGTGTTAAAAATCCACACACCAGGACAGCTTCTGCACGTTTCTGCAGTTTAACACCATGAGAATGTTTGTGGTGCCTTCAGTACTGAAATAAATGTATTTCAGGACATTTCCACATGAAAACGTTTCATTAGCTCAGATTTAATTGAGTTTTTCAATAAGGGGCCATTTCCTGTATGAATGGAGGTTTCTTTCTGCTCCTGTGTTGTAGGAAGGTTATTTTGAGCCCCGTGCTGTTTCTACCCACATCCTGAGCCAATATATAAAATGTATTGCATTAAATTCAGCTGATTCTGGGTAAGAAGCCAAGTGAATGTCAGTTGCTCTTGCATTATGTCAGTTTAAGTGATTGCGTGACTCAGTGTTTGTCTGTCGATGCTGATTATTGTCCATGAGGAGGTAAGAGCGGCTAATCAACCAGATCATTTAAAGCTACATCAAAGTGGTCATTAAAACACTCACAGCTAATAAAACCCTTCAGGAGGCATTTAGGCATCACGTTTCATCGCCTGCTCTCGGGGGAAGAAGAGCCGCAGTCGTCGCTGCATTGATCTCTGCTCAGTTTTCTCTTCTTCAGGAGCTTTTAAGTTGTTAGAATCACCGATCAGCTCTCCAGCTGACAGCTGATATGTTGGCCAAGATTTCGATTTTTACTCTTCAGTGGATTAAAACCTCAAACCAAGGAGTCATTTTTTATGAACGTCAAATGAAAGTTATTGCAACCGCATTGTTTCCTGTAGATTTTGCCAACATTCAGCCTGACCGAGCATCCTGGGAGATTTGGTTACTGCACTCAAATTTAAAACTTTATGTTGTGTCTTTGCATGTGGTGCTCCATGTAATGACCAACCCAGCAGTGGACATGCTCACTCTGAGCATGACACACATGTGCTTCATTTTGCTGCTCTGTGTGTGTGCCCATAACCTGTCCCGTGTCTTCTCCTTGGCTTTCATCATCGTCATATAGAATCTGTTGAAATGAAGTCAGACTCACAGTTTCTGTCTCTGTGTCAGGCTGTAAGGAGTGCTGTGAGCGATGTGTGGGCAGCCTGCCCTGGGCATCACTCATCGCCACCATCCTCCTCTACATGGGCGTGGCCTTGTTCTGTGGGTGTGGCCACGAGGCTTTGAGCGGTACCGTCACCATCCTCCAGAACTACTTTGAAGTCATCAGAGCCCCGGGAGATACTCTGGATGTGTTCACCATGTGAGTGTTTTTATCTTTGCTCTGTACGGAGTATTAATAATCATTCTTAATAATCATGAACCCCAAACAGAACAAGCTGAATTCAACTAAAGCTCAAAGCTATAGCCTGTATATAAAAGATGAGTGTAGCCATCCAGTCTTTAAGTGATGACTTATGAACCCTGCTTGCGGGTCCAAACTACTCTGAATTTATTGAGGCTGTTGTGTTTTTAACATCTTTTAATGCTTTGTATCTTGTTCTGAACAATCTGAACAAGCCCCTAAACAAAAAGGCAGTGATCACTGTCGGCCTTTCTCGGTTTTTATTATCGCTCTTCATTTTAAAGCTCAGTTTTTAAAACCTTACGATGTAACTACAGCCCAGCCCATGCAGCAGTATATTAATGACTAACCTCGTATTGTGGATGGATTATCTCAGTTGTTCTCCTGACTGAAATTTGGTCCGTTTACAGCATCCTGCCATGCAATTGCATTTGTCCCTAACCATCGGGAACCCTCACGTTAACTTTTATCGAGTGGAAAAAAGTTAGACATCAGACTTAAAGACCAGATTGGCGTCAGTGTTCTGAAGCATCAGTTTTCTTTTGTTTAATTGATAATGGGTGCTAATTGGTGCACCCCATCGCAAGTAATATCCAAAATAAAATTCACTCACCAGAAATGGAGCATAGGCTATTAACAGCACAGGAAGCTGTATTATTGAACACAGTTTATCTGAAATTCAGGCCACTCCTCTTCCTGTTGTACATCTATAAATCGCTTCTTGTCCCACACAGTTGTTTGTTCTAGTTTCTTACCTCACCCCTCCAGGCCCGGGAACCTCCACCTCTTCCTCAATGATGCAGTCTCCGAACTGTAGCCTCTGGGCTAGCCCGTTGCTTCATTATCATTAAAAGTGTTTCATTCACATTTGGGGTTGTTGGTAGAGGGTTGGTCCAACAGCACAAACATCGTCCAGACTCCAATCAGCTGAGGTGAAGCCTAGCAGTCAGCGAGTAGCTACAGCCACCTGTGTTGCCATCCACCTGTCAGTCAAAGAGACCACGCCCCTTATCATGCATGCGGCCATGTAAACATGATTATTTCTTTTAACTTTTAATAGTGTGGGCACTGACTCACTGTTGGAGCCTCAAGTGGAGACTATTGGAACTGCAGTTTTTAGCTCTTCTGTGTTTTTTTTTAACTTAAATAGACAAATGAGAAAATAAAGATAAAATTGGGAATGGCTACATTTACACCACTTATAATGTTAATGTGAATAAATCCTCCATAGATCTCACAGCTCTGGTTTCTGGCAGTTCCTCATGGTGATTTAGCTGAAGATGCTTAAGAAGTCTGAAAAGCACTTGAAGATGCAGTCGAGCATGAAAATAAATAAGCAGTCATTAATTAATGACACTGTGATGTGTGTCCTCTCCACAGCATTGACATCCTGAAGTACATCATTTATGGCCTTGCAGCTGGATTCTTTGTGTTTGGAGTGCTGCTGCTGGTGGAGGGCTTTTTCACCACCGGAGCCATCCGCGATCTCTACGGAGAGTTCAAGATCACTGCCTGCGGACGCTGCCTTACTGCCTTCGTGAGTGAAACCTAAAACTAATCAAGACTGTGATATTTATGTTTAAGTTAGTGTTAATTTGAACAAAGAAGGTGCTGATGTAGTTAAAGGATAGAACTGGTCAGTCTTTATGCCTTTCCTATTTTATACAAACTCCACTTTGCTAATGAGGGCCAATAATTACCTTGATGTCACATGACCATATACTCAAAAGGTCAGAATAACTGATATTTCCTTGGATGTGCAATGTAGTATGTTTCATATTGACCAGGTCTAAGGCCATTAGACAAAGTGTTGCGTGCGCGCACACACACACACACACACACACACACACACACACACACACACACACACACACACACACAGAGTCTTTGGGAATTAGATATCGACCTGAAACTGGTCCATTTGGTGTCTCAGACTCACAGACTGTTATTCCCTGAAATGACATCCTGTTTCTCCGTGTCACATCGTCTCCTCACATCTGTACATCAATCTCACACACACACGTCATAAACCGGGCTGTGTGCAAGCAGGAAAGGACCCAATTGCAGACTCAAACTCAAAGGAACACAGCTTTATTGCTGAACAGTGAAAACATACAAAAACTAAATTGGGAAATGATAAACTAAACACACAGCCATAAGGGAGAACACAACACAGGACTGAAGGAGACGTGGACATTAATACACAGAAGAATAACGAGGGAAGTGGGAGCACATGGGGAACACAGCTGACACGAATAACCATAACGAGACAGGGGAAGAGCAAACACAACATGACGCACACTGACGGGAGACTATCAAAGTAAAACAGGAAGTACACAGAGATGCAGACTGGAGGGGGAGAGAGAACACGGAGGCGCACGAGGGAGAAGGACATGACGAGTTGGGGAACATAGATAAACATAACAGAATACAACACGAGGGGAAACATGGCACAAGAACACACACAACTATATAAGCACAAACACACAGAGGGAGACACAGAGGGCAAAGACACAAGGGGAAAACTAACAAACAATTCTAAACAGAACAACCCAGGAACCATAGAATACAGCAAGTGGACTTAGACATAATACAGAATGACAAAGACGCACGAAAACTCAAAACAATGGGTCACAGACCCAGGACCGCGACAACACACACACACACGTCTATAACCTGCCAGGATCCAGTGATTATGGCCCTTTTAAAACACCTACAGTTGCTTTTATCCGGATCAAACACTCATGTGTTCACTTCATAACTTATAACTTTAAATGATGTTGTTGAGGCACTTTAATGTTTCCTGCAAGTAAATGATCAAAGAAATGTTTGCAGTAAACGGCACAGTCAGGGAGGATGTTCATCGTGGCATCACAAAAGTACTGTTGATTTCTGAGGTTTGTATTTGTCTAGTCAAGTATATCTGGAAACTACACTGTGACAGATATTAAAGTCAGAGTCATGTGCATGCGTTAGTACAGCCACTCAGCTCAGTGGCTGATGAAGAAGAATGTGCACTTTGCACTTTTTTAGTCCAACCTGAATAAAAAAGAAAAGACTTTTCTGAGCTCTGCTGGACCAGATACACAGCAGTATGAGACTAACGTGTGACGTGCCTGTGTTTGCAGCTGATGTTCCTGGCCTACCTGTTCTTCCTGGTGTGGCTCGGGGTGACAGCATTCACCAGCCTGCCGGTCTTCATGTACTTCAATGTTTGGTCCATGTGTCAGAACACCAGCTCGGTGGAGGGAGCCAACCTCTGCCTGGACCTGCGTCAGTTTGGTACGCATGCAATTGTTACCACAGAATTTGGACCCTTTGCTTTTTGCACCCTGATGTTAAATGAACTTCCAATAATATAAATAATATGAATAACTACATTTCTAATTTACAAAAGAATTTCGGAGCAAAGCTTCTTCGTGGTTAGATCTCTGCAGGCTTTGCACAACCCATTTTCTGAAATAACATTTCCCCCTGATCAGTTTGGGTTAAACGAGAAAGATTGGTTTTCCCAGTTTGGTGCTGTGTATGTGAGACGCTGTAAATGGGAAGACTGATGAGTTCAGCTTCATGAGCTCAGCTGCCTTTCAACAAATGACTGTAATTTCCTCGTGCTGCTGCTCAGACCTCAGACCTGCTCCTCGTATTGATCCGTGCACCTCTAATTTATATATGAAACATCTTTTCCTTCACTTTGTTGGATTTTACAGACTGGAAATGTTTTTCATACGCTGCTGTTTAGATTTTGAACTGTTCTTTATTCTGTGATTAAAAGTAAGATCCTGGATAACCTGATCGCTGACAAAATGATCATCTGATTGCTGCTTAGAGCAGGCAGGTTAATGGTGACTCACCAAAACACCAAAACTGGCACATATCATGGAAAACCCTGTGTGTGTGCAGAAGAAGTGCCAAATACCAGCAGAAAGCTGCAAAGCCTTCCAGGCGCCGTAGCGACAGCAGAGCCGAGAATCAGACGCTCCGGAGGAAAAACATTCATCTGAAAATACCTGCAAATCCATTAATGACAGAAAACGGCCGAGCTCAGCCTGTCCATCGGTGTTTCTGGTCTTTGATGAAGTCCTGGGGACTGAACATGTGTTTGCCTCTGTGGCGATTTTTGAGGGATTAGACAGGTGGGCCCATGTGAAATGTGGGGGTGGGTGTGACTGAATAACAGCCAGCAGTGATGGCTGTCTGGCTCTCTTCAGATATCCTGAGAATAGATGAAGAATACTGATTTAAAATCACATAAATAAATCCACATCACACACAGAAATGTCAGAAAACAGAGAGCAGTAACATGATATGTTTGTCTCTGGGCCACCCGTGTCCCTGACTGCATTCACTCAGGATGAGTCTGCCTCAGTTCAGCCACAGCTCCACATTAGGCAAATGTCAGATGTCATGTGGCATTTATGCCACTCCTGCCAAAACTGAGCCAAAGGTGCTAGCTATCTGGGATCTTTATGCAGACAATTTTTTTTGCGTGATGGATCATCACCTGTCTTTTCAAACAGCATGGGCACAGTTCGCATGACTTAGCTCAAAACCTCTTTAAATGTTCAAACAGACGGACTTCAGTAGGAATGCTGGTGGATGCTGCTCCAGCACACTTTACAGCACAGTTCATGCTTCGCGGCTTGCTGAGACTATTCTCATACAAGCACTGCTTCGATCAGAAACCACAAAACGTCCTTTGCAATGTGATGACCCACCAGGTACAAGCACACGTCTTCAGCATCTTTCCAAGCAGTTTTTTGCTGAGCGGTGACAAAGCAGTGGTTTTTATGGCGTGAGACGTGTCCCCACTAACCCGATAGACCCGTGAAATGACTGAGTTCTTGTTCACGTTCCACGAGTCTACATTTCTGCTGAAGTTCATTTGTTATCATGAGATAACAATAAACTCAGTAATGGTGACGGTAATGTCATGATTTGCGTGTTGTGCCGTCTCTGTTGATCTCTTTCAAGCTTTTGCAGCCTCTCGCACTCAGTTGTGTTCCAGGTGACATCAGGTAAATCTGTCAATAGGCCTCATGGTGGAGGCCAACACTTCATATCAAACCGTCCAGTTAAAGACCTCATGAATTCTCATTCTGCATCTTCCTGCATGCGTTTGGTGCATCCTGTGCTTCAGCCACAGATTATAATGGTCATGCAATACTGTGTGCACGATGCAGTCACAGCACTGCCCACCATGTTGTTCTCAGGATGCATACATTAAAACAAAAGACACCAACAGAGGCATTTTGTGCACTCGCTCACTGTGCTGCCATCTGCTGTTCAAAATTTAGACTGCACATGGACCTCCTGTCATCAAATTAATGAAGATATCTCAGGAGGAAAAACATTAAAGAGAACTCCTGGTTCATGAGGCTCTGCACTCTGGACTGTGATTACTTTAAGGTCGTTCCCAGCGGCCAACAGTCCAGGAGCAGTGAACGTTGATCTTGGTCAGCTTTAATTAAAGAAATGCAGTGACTCTCCCGTCCAAGCGCTGTGATAGGCAGAGATTCTCCCGTTTGTTCAACAGCCACAGAGGATGAGGAAAGCCTAACAGAGCGTTTGTGTTTCTCAGGAGCGGTGACCATCTCTGAGGAGAGGAAGGTGTGCACGGGGTCTGAGAAATTCTTTAAGATGTGCGAATCCAACGAGGTGAGAACGGAGCATAAACAAGTACACGCGATAACCTGTCAGCAGAAATCCCACCGCATCACGCTTGTGTTGTGTTCCAGCTGGACTTGACCTTCCATCTGTTCGTGTGTGCACTAGCAGGAGCAGGAGCTGCTGTCATCGCCATGGTGAGAACCATTATTCTCATATCTGATTGGTTGTGATTGGTTTCCATCACAACATGCAGATGGAAAAAATGCAGCGTTTTCTTTTTTAAACCAAGGTGTTCTGCCATTAGAGCATTATGGTTTTTTATGATTGGTGCTGTTAAATATCAACACTTCACCGAGTTCTTTTGATTCCTCATAGGCATCCGATGGAAGACAAAACACTGCTCAGCAGACCATTTCACATTTTATTCTCTCACACAATACTTCTAGAAGGGAGATGTGTCCTGCATGACACGTTGCCGCAGATCTCAAAATGGTGATCAAACCCTAACAGTTTTGTTACCGGCTACCCCATTCTATTCTAAACAACAGCATTTCAGTAAGTTTCCACTAAGAGATGGTTCCCTGTTATCTACTACTCTGCCGGCAAGTGTGGGGGAGAGTCTACAGCATTCTGCCACTGAAGGACACACATTCTAATGCCTTATTATTCAGGGCCGTGTCCGCTTAATACTACACTATATGATTATATGGCATTTTGATTAATATAAAATTAATATAAGGCACAGCATTAAAACACTTCAGGTAACTTAATTCTAACATTCCCCCTTTTGATCTGCCCCCATGGCAGATCAACACTACTACAAATCATCAAACATAATATCAGCATATTGATTCTCCCCGGTTTCCAAGAGTGGCATCACGTTGTCTACCCTGGTATCAGATCCCACAACAGCCTGATTAATCAATTTTACCAATAATGCTCTGATACAAGGCACACAACAACAACCACAAGTGACCAAAATAGCTGTGAAAATGGATAAAGAAACCATAATAGACATAATAAAACCC